>WHVE01000170.1:0-204187 GCA_015178995.1 Trichophaea hybrida
ATTTTGTTTTATGTGCCGTTATTCCAATCGCTTAGGCTGCTATTATTGTCACCACATTTGCAATGTATCTTGCAAAGTTTTTGAATCACCAAGCAATTTTGAAAACAGATTGGCTATCTATTCCTACTGGAGACACAGCTGTTTACCTGGCCTGTGGACCTTCCAAAGACCAACGAATCCACATATTATTGGCAAACAGTGCCACTTTTAAATATATAAATGAGGATGAAAGAACCTGCAACTGTAATTATTTTTGTTATTGTTCAGAAGAAGAAGGAGACTTAGACCACGATTATCGAAACCCAACCATCCAGTGCAACTGTGGAGCAATTCACGAGTGGGTCGAAATACCTACCTGCAATTGCAGCATAGAGGCATTTTATACCTTTTTGATTGCATTGAGGAATGCTATTGTATTCTTTGTTCACTGTGGACCCTCTGTCTCGAAACCCTTTGGCCTTGGTATTTATCCAGGTGTTAATGTGCTGCAACCCAATAAGTGTATTTGGTGTGAAATTTCTTGTGGCAATAACTGCTGGATATACTGGAAAAGCGATACCTGGAGGCACATCTGTGACAAGTGTCTTGAGGTAGCACAAACTTTAGGCTGGAGAATTAACAATTATCTATATCGATCACCTTTCGAAAATTGCAAAGATGGAAGGCAGCTCTTCAGCACCAGTAGCTCGATATATAGATCTTTCTAGAATCAGCCAAGAAATAATAGGGAGACAGATATTGGTGTATTTCACCAAGCAGGACCTAAAACAAGCCCCGGAAGTGGTGAATGCAATGAAGGATACCTTAAGTCAACTACTATAGGCACCTCTATCCCAAGTCAGAAATCAATAAGCCAACCGAAAGAATAAATCGCCACCCAAGCAGCAAACATTGGAACATTTCAAGAACAAATTACCAAGTTGTTGAAAGAAGAGAAAGATCTCAAACAAAACAAGGCAAACACGAACAAGGAGTGGGTACTAATGCAACAAAGAATCGAGGAGTTGGAAGCATGAGTACCTGCCTGTACACACAGGGACTTACAGACCAAAGTCACCAAATTAGAACAATCACTGGCAAACAGAATGCCAAAAGATATGGAGGTATTAAGGCAGGATCTCGACCATACAGAGAAGCAATTGAAACTGATTGAAAACAAGAGAAATAAATCTTTGGATCGGATCAAAAGTATGCTCACACTCAGGGGGAATGGTGGGAATGGTGCCGGTAACAGAGGACACAACGGCAGTGAAATTCTCCGATTTTTGGGAACTGCCCAAAGGGCACATCGAGAATGGATGGCACAACTAGCCATCAAAATTACGGATGAACCGGGAAGATTCTTAAGCCATGAATCAGAAATGCGGTATGTGGCAAATCGACCAGAAGGCGTGGCCCAGACTCAATTTCAATGGTACATCGACCGGAAAACTGGCGATCTCAAGTTAGTGTAACTAGAAAATTTGCTGGACCTGTTGCAATTGGCTTTCAGTGACCAGGACATACGGGCATCAGCGAATTGGAAACTGATCAACCTTAATCAAAAGAATCGACAATTTGTCCAATACTGTGCAGAATTCTAATGGTGGGCACCTGTAGTCGATTGAAACGAAGCGGCCCAGTTAGAAGCGTTACAACAAGGTCTATTTGAGGAGCTGAACGACTCACTACAGCACTGTGACATCCCATCGGACCTCACAGAATTTGTCAAAATGTGCTTGAAAGAGACTCCCAAATCTGCACCTAAGCCGAAGAGGTACAGTCAGGAAGATGAACAGCAGGGTCAAAGAAACAGAAAACCACAAGCAATACCACACCTGCCCCCGAAATTGCACCAGCAGACACTGTGGCAGGTTACCACAGCCCTGCTCCAATGGACCTTTCAGCAGTCAAGGGGAAAAAGATTATGCAGGAGGAACGAAAAAGACCAAGGGAAGGAGGATTGTGTATGTAATGTGGGGATTCAAGGCACTTCCCAGCAAGTTGCCCAAGAAAATTGAAAGCAGCATCGAGGCAGGTGAAATTAATACCTTTTACAAAAGCAGGAAGTGATATAGATGCAGATCCGGGAAAGGTGGAGTCGGGAAATGTTTAGGCCAGTTCAATAAGAATGGCCATTGCACTGGGCACGAATTTCTTGTGTCAACAAATGTTAGTCCTACTTTTGGAATTTCACAGTTTTCGATTCAAAGCGCAGAAATGAACAAATCTCCAATGGAAAGCAAGCATCTCATCATGAAATGTTCACTGCAAATGGGAGAAAAGTCATTGATACACACGCTTTAATAGACTGCAGAGCTATGGGAATAGCATTCGTAGGTACACATGTTGTTTGCCATCATCAGTCAGAAGAGAAGGAATTACAGGAATCAAGAGAATTGGAAGTTATTGATGGAAGGTCCATCGAGTCAGGAACAATTACAACCATGGCCAAGCTGAACATAGGAATACGATCACAGCAGCAGCAATTACCAGCATTTGTAACGAAATTTGGACACTATCCGATCGTACTAGGGCTACCCTGGCTACAACTTAACAACGTAACCTTGAAGTTTCCGAATTGCAAGATTGGTTTCACAAGCAGATACTGCCAACAGCATTCGCAGCACCACTCGAGTATATGGGGGTGGGGCAACCATATGGAAACATCAGGGGATCTGGGGAAACCTAAGGTAGACATCAGCGCAGTAGCCGCATCATCTTTTATATAAAGCGTAAAAAGGGAGAAGCTCAGAATTTACACCGTTACACTGTATGAAATCAACAGAGCCCTAGAAATAAAGGATCTGCAAGAAAAACCACTCAAAGAAGTCATTCCCCAGGTATACCACGAGTCTCTACCCCTGTTCAGCAAGGTAGTCATGGATACGCTGACACTGTACCAACTTTATAATCATAAAATTCAGTTACAGGAGGACTTCACACCGCCGTTTGGATCGATTTACAGCTTGTCACCAGAAGAGTTGCAAGTTCAAAAGGAATGGATGGAAAAGAATTTGTCCCAGGGATTCATCTGATCATCTTCATCGTCCTGCGGAGCCCTGGAACTTTTTGCTCCAGAGACAGGCAGAGGCCGGAGACTTTGGGTCGACTATTGGGGGTTAAACGAAGAAACAATAAAAATCTGGTACCCCCTTCCACTGATTCAAGAAACCCTGTTAAGACTTTCAAAGACCCACTACTACCCCAAGCTAGATGTCTGCGACGCGTATAATATAATCAGAATCGCAGAAGGGGATGAATGGAAAACAGCCTTTGGAACCCACTATGGACTCTTCAAATTCTTAGTTATGCCTTTCGGACTCAACAACGCACCAGCGTCCTTCCAACAATTCATCAACAATACATTACAATCTTGTTTGGACATTATCTGCATGGCATTGTAAGACGATATTTTTATTTACAGCGATAATCTGAGGGAACACAAAGAACACGTCAGAGCAGTCATGACTGCACTACAGGAAGCTTGTCTCTACACGAAAGCAGTGAAATGCAAGTTCCATTAGGTGGAAGTCAGATACCTATAGTTTCTTGTCAGAGTGAACAGAATCAGAATGGATCTGGAGAAAGTCGAAGCCGTTGAAAATAGGGAAGCACCGGAGAAACTTAAAGAAGTCCAAGCCTTTTTGGGCTTTGCCAACTTCTATCGACGATTCATTCAGAACTACAGGAGGCTGGTACAACCGCTAACAGAACTTACACAAGTTAGTGCCTTTTGACTGGAGACACGATCAAAAAAGAGCATTCACCGAACTCAAGAAAGCTTTCACAATGGCACCAGTGCTTGCCGATTATGATTATGAGAAAGAGATAGTCCTCGCAACTGATACATCAAGTTACGTATCCACAGGAGTTCTCTCTCAATACGACGACCAAGGAGTGCTACACCCAGTAGCCTTCTTCTCCAAAAAACACTTCCCTGCTGAAGAAAATTATGAAATCTACAACAACAAATTAGGCTCAATAGTCAAAAGCCTGGAACTTTGGAGACCTGAATGCGAATGTTCAGCACATCCGATTAACATTCTGACCGATTGCAAGAACCAGGAGTACTTCATGCCATTGAAACTGTTAAATCGAAGGCAGACCAGATGGTCCGAATTTCTGTCGAGGTTTAAATTCAAGATAGTTCACTAGCCAGGAAAGCAAGTTCAAAAACCCGATGCACTTACAAGAATGCCAGCCAACATTCCTCTGAAGGGTAGGGCAGAAAAAACCCAGCTGATGGTGCTAAAAATGGAAACCCTCGAAGAAAGATTAATCAAAGGGTTAATGGTGGCATTCGCAGCAACAGTCAATCTGGATAGTGACTCCATAAGCTCCAACAAGTTATGGAACTGGATAGATCATGTAGGTCAACATTGCCCGTATGACAGTAGCGAAGGGCTAAGTACACATAATGATCAGTTGCTGGAAATCTCTGAAACACAAATCCTTCCAACAGATGAGGACAAGCTGAAGTGGATTTAGGAATGCCATGATTCACTGGTTGCAGGACACCCAGGACGAGCAAAAACTTACAACCTGCCAAGCTGAAGCCATTCCTGGATCGAAATAAGTAAGGACGTGGACTGCTACATACGAAACAGCCACACCTTCCAATGGAGCAAGGCAACACATGGAAAAACTCATGGCTTATTACGACTGATAGAAGTACTACAACAACCATTGAACGACTTGAGCATGGACTTTGTAGTCGGACTGCCAGAAAGCGAAGGTTTCAATGCAGTATGGGTAGTAGTCAATCGCCTAACGAAGATGTGACATTTGGCACCCTGTACTGACAAGGTAGATGGAAAGAAGCTGTGAAAAATATAGGTTAAAGAAGTGTTCAGACAGCACAGAATGCCCTAAACAATATTATCTGATCAAGGGCCGCAATTCACTTCTGAGTTCGGGAAACAGGTCTGTAAAAGATTGGAAATCGAACCAAGGCTGTCAAGTACATTTCATCTTCAGACCGACGGCCAAACTGAAAGAGTCAATGTAGTAATGGAACAGTATCTCCGAAACTTTGTTAATTACCAGCAGGACGATTGGGTCCGGTGGTTACTATTGGTGCAATTTGCAGCTAACAATCATACCTTGGAAACAACCAATTGTGCCGCTTTTTTGCCAACTACAGCATTCATTCACAAATCACCTTTGGCCAACACCCCATCCAAGATTCTAACAATATTTGCGAAGTCAATGCCCAGCAGACGGCCCAACAGATGGAGCAACTTTTCAGCAAACTCAGGGTGCAAATAAAAAAAGCCCAAGCCGTACAGTCTAAACAGGCCAACAAGTCCCAAAGGGTCGGCACGCCATTGGAAGTTGGCGATAGAGTATGGCTGGATGCACGAAATATATCGACAAAAGTACCAAGCTAGGAAGTGGACTGGAAACACATAGTGCCGTACGAAGTCACTGAGGTCATCAGTCCCTGGGCCTATTGAATCAAACTACCCAATGAGCTATGTATTCATGATGTCCAACCGATATCTACATTAGAGAAAGCCGCTCAAGATCCTCTCGCATATCCAGAGCAAGAACCCCCACCACTGGTGATAGTCGAAGGAGAAGAGGAGTACGAAGTGGAGTGGGTGGACGATTCCAGGTTGTTCCAAAAGCAATTTGAATATTATGTGAAATGGAGTGGGTACAACCAGTGCAGTTGGGAGCATGCGGCCCATGTGGATGGACTGAAGGTGATCGAGAATTGTCACACGGAACATCCTTGCAAGCCAGGGTCGTGAACCTTGTGGGTACTTGGCATTGGAGTGGGGAAGGTACTATCACGGTTGTGCTGAGTGATAATCAGTGGTGGAGTGAGGATCAGTGAGTGATATAACAGGCTATATATGATGAGAATGAAATTAGATTTCGAAGGAAGGCTAAAGCACAATGAGAACGAAATCAAGTCTCGAATGGAGGCTAAAGCACAACGAGATTGAAATCAGGTTTCGAGTGAAGGTTCTAGCACGATGAGAACGAAATCCAGTTTCGAATCAGGGAAACGATGGAATTGTGCAAAAGTGGTGTACAATGAAAACAGGAGTTTGAATGTATTATGAAAGAGTGAATTACTGTATATAAGTAAGGGGTTCGGAGGAGGATAAGTTTCTTCCTTCACTCATTCTTTGGTCTATAAAACAATTAATTAGCTTCGGCTTTCACTGCTTTTATACTGTGTGATTCTGGATCGAGTCACTTGTATATGGTCCTTGCATTGTAGCTACAGGCTACCGTCCGACATTTTGGCAATCCGGCTGACAATTTTGTAATCCTTAGAACCTCGAGCCCTGAACCCTCGATACTGAGCGCTGAACCCTTGACAGTGCCCAAATCCGAGCAGCTTCCTGACCTGAAAAACAGGCATCCAGAAGTTTGAAAGAAAGCTTCAGAGCACAATTATCTGGTAACAGTGATATCTTGATGTTATCCAACACTCTGCTTTTAGTCTTTGTGCCAACTTTAAGCAAACAATCATTGGTGATGATGATGTGGCTTGGCTATGTAAGGATAATCACATTGCAAATTCTCCTGCTACAGGCTCTTTGGCAAATTGGAAGCAAAAAAGGGGCTGCCCTGTGGCAAATTTGTAATCATGTGGATTGAATGCACTAGCCGAATAGTTTTTGAAGAATTTGTGTTGTGCATGGTAATTTTTCAGACAGTTTAAAGGGTATACAAATGGTTGATAATTTGTAGTGTTTGGAGACATTTTGGGTTCCTTTTTGGTATTGGGTTTGTTCTATTACTATATCATTCATATTCGTGCGTAACTGATTGTGTCATCAGTGCATGATGTTCAAATCAATTGTTGGGACATCTATATTTTGGAAAGATACAGAGGCTGCAATAAGAATCCATGTATGGCTATAATATTATTGATAGTGTAGTATTTTCGACTGATAGAAGATGACTTGAATAATTAGTAAAGTCTAAATGCTTTTCATCTTGTTGTGATATTGATTGTTATCAAACAAAGCCAATTAACCACTCTCTGAGTAGCTGATCAATTGCCTTTTCCCATTATGAGTTCCTGTGCATTCAAGGAGTAGGTAGTATAGAAGATGGAACATGTCAAGATCTTAGAACTGTCAACAGAATGAAAAGATGCATCATAATAATACTTTTAATTATATTATTACATTCTTTCGTTTACACAATACTGCAATTTATTTACTATTCATCGATTCAAATTTCTGTTAGCTACTTCTTTAATAAATGTGTATTTGTTACTGGCCACCATTTCAACTTATGACATAGAGGTACTATACATTTTCTTCTTTTTCTCCTTCCCCTTCTCCTCCTATGAGTACCAGAGCAATCAGATAATCTATCCATGACAAGGAGGTTGATGACGATTATAACATGATTCATAACAATTATAATAATCATTAGAACAATCGTCCACAATCTGTCATCAATCCGCTGTTGCCACCATTTATGAAAGCAATAGGCTTGAAACCATCAATATATTGCTTTAAATCAATAAATAGAAAACATGTCATTGGAATTCAATTGGCTGCTATGTTGGCACATGCCATATATCCTGTGTGTCAGAGGATCCATCTTGTCCTACTGGAGCAGGCTGAACAATATCCTGTGCTACTCTCAACCCAGAAGATAGTGGATTAAGTGTTTAAATAATTGAATTCACACACTAATACATATATTGACTAAGACAAGAATTCGAATCAGGCCAGTGAGTATTTGACTGTATGGAAAGCTTGAAATGTGTGGCAATATGAGACTTTGGTTGACAAAGTAATTGGCCACATGGTTGGTGTAGAATAAAATACCTAGGGAACTGTTTTAGGTGTTCTGGAAACAGTCATAGTATGTATGAAGCCTATAGCCATCAATTTTATAATGTTTGCAAATCCCTATTATTGGGGTGCTCCTGCATATGTAGAGGTAGATCGGTACCGCTGTACTCGATGATGATATGGTCTAATTCTGATGACTAAAATAAAGTGACGGAAATGTATTGTGATGGTAGCTCATTTGATTAAATGATGTATGTTGGGATACACGGGCATTGGCAGGGCACAGCTGTTACCTTAAAAGTTGTAAGTGTCTTGCAGGTAGTCTTGGTTAAACTCGACGAATTCGTAATAGGAAGGTAACTGTGTGGTGTGGGCATCGTGGGAGTATTCTTCTGCAATGTCATGGCACAAAAGGTCTCATATCAAGTGCTGGTAGGCAGCAGTAGTATTGGCTTGTGCATGAAAGATGCAGGTGCATTGCACTTGAAGGTCAGTGGAAATACTTGAATGGGTTTGGCACGACATGTAAACTAAAGTAATAATATTCTTAAGGTGAAACCTTGATATTATTTCAGGAGATTTTCCGCTTGTTGTGTTCTGACTGTGAATTGCTGCTAGAGCTTGATCGTATTCTTCAACCAGTAGGTTTGAGTGGTCATTTATAGGTGAATATTTTCGCACCAGCGGTATATCAGTGAGTCATGATGGTACGTCTCTATAACTGTGATGTGTGTGTATAGTACTATCTCACTAACACTTAATCCACAGAGGTGGGTGTTGTTAGGGGTTTTCCCTCATCATGCGTATGAGATTCATTAGGCTTGGTCTCCGAGGCTCACCGACGACCCCTTGTGTCAATGGTCGAGGATACACCGCTGAGGATGTCTACGATTAAGTAAGTGAAATGCTCAACATTGCCGGGTGCAATTCCCATAATATTCCAAGCTTCAATACTGTGTTTCAGCAAAGTGGACTTGCTAAACCATACAGAAACAATATGCACATTTAATCTGAGAGTAACTGAGTGATAAAACCTTTCAGTGCTGGCCAAGGCAAGGGACATACCAAATCATACTGCCGAAGCAATCTAATTGCCTTGCAAGGACTTTTGGGTCAGCTGTGCATTACAAATCAAACGAGTGTCACTTCATATCATACTAATACTGTGATGAAAACTATACTCGGATCAGCATGCAGCTTTCCGAAATCGTTGGACGAACACTATTAATATGGTGGGCAGGGCTGTGCTATCTCTTGCGTGAAATAGCCAAAGGAGATAAGCTAACTGCGCTCTGTTGGTTGGATCTACCTAAAAGATAAGTGTTCGGATCTAGACTGTCGAACCAAAGATCTGTTGCATTTGTAAATGCATTAACTGAGAGAGCGCACCACATACGGGGAATACAGATAAGACACGATGACACTAGGTACATGGCAAAGTATGGGTTAGCAGCTCATTAAATGTTTGATCACTATTTCACTCATGAAGAAGAAAGATAACTAATACAAAGTAATGGTCCGATGTGCATGTCAGCAACGTCATCATGAATGCAGGATAACCTTCGTGAGTCCTGGTGGGGGCATACACAACCACACATTGAGAACGCGAATTTCTCCGCAACTATCTATAGAGATGAGCTCTGACAAAATGATCAGTTATTGTGCAAACACCCACCTCGGTGGATTAAGTGTTATTGCGACAGTACTATACTCACACATCATAGTTATAGACAAGTACCATCATGCCTCACTGACATACCTCTGACATGGAAATACTCACCTATACAAGACCATCCAAATTGACTGGTTGAGAAAAACGATCCAGCTCAAGCAGCAATCCACAGTCAGAACCCAACAGTGGAAAACCACCTGAAATATTATTAAGTTTTCACCTTAAGAATATTCATTACTTATGTCCCAATACACACAAGAAGATATCCTGATCCACAACGCTGCATATTTGCACCAGTATTGCCAAAACGACGCCCACCTTGACTTCTTGAATGAGTTTTTGCAATACAACAACCTCCTAGACAAATATTTACACTTTTGCGAAGCCGGCGAGTATCACTCACAAACACCTTTCGACAAGTCTTCGGAAGGCTAGCTACAAGACTTCTACGATACCTCGGGTAGTGGCTGTACCCTGCACATGCCAGTGAATGCCTATACACCACAAAGACTGCGACGAACCACCATCGAATTACACTTCTGCAGTGTCGTCTCAGTTATCAATGTCTGACCAAGTAAAATAATATCGATCTGCTTCAACACACGCACAAGCTCCCCCATTTCAGTATAATATGTCAGACGTTATCTGATATATGAAGTTCATGAGCTGTGGACTGTGCAAAACCAAAGCCAGCTGTGCTGCTAACATCAACAATGGTAACAACAGTTATACCATAAGGTGTTGCCCAGAACACTGTCCAAAATATTGCAACAACAAGTGTAAGAGTTGCCGTCACATCCAACAATTAGCAATCACAGCACTAGAAAGAGCAAAACTTTTGGGACCATACATGTTCCCATCTCAACAATTCCATAATAGCGACTTCCAGGCACCGACTAACCTTCGGCGCGGGACAATTGGCGTCCGTATCCACCGCAGTCACCAAATCAACTGCATCAGCATCCAAGTCCTTACCAGAATGGGTCCAGAAAATACAGAACCATCACCAGCAGTCATGACAGCAGTACCAGGAGATCACCAACCATGAGGATACTGAGATAATAGACAGCGTCCAAGCACGAGTATGGTGTCTGGATCAAGAGGTCCCGAACCGGATCAACTGCTGCAATGGCAGGAAGGAAGTGATCGAAGTCGAATTCGACAACGTATGACAAGACTGCGAAATCTTCGCCCAGCAGGTCAAAACCAACAGGGTGCTGGGAGTTCAAGTCCTGAAGGGACATGACCAACAAATACGGGTACTTGATTTTGTGCTCAAGGATGTAAGAACAGGGATTGTTGTCATTCAGGAACAGTTACAGCTGATTATCACAGGAACAACCGAGGAGTTTAAGAAACTGAAGGACAGAATTGAAACCTGCGAAACAGAACAAAGTCAACTGAAATTGAAGTAGGCGGCACTGACAATTTCACACAAGACCTTACAAAAATGGTTGAACATGTTGGAAATGTTTGTAAGGAAGGAAGCACTGAACGACGAAGATCTGTGAACCATAATAAGAAGAATAAATGATATTGCAGATCAAACCACCAGCCTGACAGAAGCGGTGGCAGGGGCAAAGCTATCGGCCACAAAACCAGGAAGAAAAGGCCGCATTGAAAGGGTGCAACAATGGTAATGGAAAGCGCAGTAAAGAAACAGGATTGTGTCCCCTATAACGGACTCAGACGTCGCCCCTAGGACAGAACTCAGAGGGGGATCAGCAACAGATGCAGGATTTTCAGACCCTGAAGCAGGACCAAGTGGAAACAGAGATCAGACACCACCACCAAGGGACACCGGAGAAGACTCACCACCACCACCACCACCATCACCATCAAACCCACCTAGTCACTCAAGATCTAGCAGACGAATATCGAGGTCGAGAACACAAGCACCAGTGACAGGCAGATCAAGGGACTCCAGAATCAAGTTAACAGACCCTTCTAAGTTTTTGGGGTCGAGCACGGAGGATTTTCACATCTGGTGGATGTGCACGGAAACATACATGGCGAATCAACCACATTTATTTATTCGACCAGGAATCATACTGCAGTATTGCAGAGGTCGACTTGAGAAGCACGTATTGCCATGGCACATGCAGTGCGAACCAGAGGCCAGTGCTGGAAAACAAGAGCAAAGCTGGTGAGCATATCGGGTGGCAATATTCACCCGGTTCCACAATTGTTTCCACCAGGAAACAGCATACAAGGCAATCATGGAAGTACGATATGCCAGAAACATTCAGGATATAATGATGGAATACGATACTCTGAATGTAAATGCAGCAATTATAGGAGTTGCCTATCAAACAATGTTGATAAATGGACTACCACCACAAATCTTCAAACAGTTATCAACAGTCAATCCTGCAGACATAACAGATGAAGAACTCAGGGACCTCATCATGAATGCTAGAAAGAATGTAGCAGTATGGCAAGCTGCGGAAAAGAATTTTGGAATCATCAACAGACACTTGAAAAAAACCGGATCAGTTTCCGAGTCTGGGTCAATTCAGAAAAAATGATCATTTGAATGACCTTCTAGATTTCACAACAACATATTCCAAAGCAGAATGAATAGAACTCAGAATGGACAGAAAGAAACACTGCCAGGTTTCAAGAGTCCGGAAGGAAAAACCTATGCTCAAATGATATATCGAGTTCCCAAGGAAGAAATACAAACAGGACGGGAAGCAACAGAATGGTTGAGATGTGCTTGGCCATCAGATCGGAAAGGAGCCCACTGAATGATGAAATGTTTTCAAAGCCCCAAGGTTACGAGCAGAACAGCGGATTTTGGAAATCCTATAACCTACCAAAAGTTGAAAGTAGGAGGATTTGATCAGTTAGAAGATGACCCAATTGCCAACTACAAAATTGAAAGTGATCAAGAAGATGAGGCACAAGTACACACCTTGGATGGAGAAATGCCAACTAATGACGGCAGTGAAGATATAGCAGAAAATTGGTCGAATCAACAAAACAGTTTTTTGGACTAATAATTAAGAAACAAAGTGCGGACCAAGAAGTGCCGAACAACAGGGGAAGAATTTTGATTATTAGACAGGAGAAAGCCTGTATATAGTTACCGGTCGCAACCTTGAGGATTCTAGAAGGGATGCAACTGTTTGATGGTAGTTGCGCATTTAATCAGTATACAAAACCCCCTATTCACTACACAAAGACCTCTCACAGCCCAGCCATTAACAAGAAGATGGCTACAAAACGCAAAGAACACCCTACCGAGGGAAGTACCTCAAGCAAGCGACAACACACAAGCAATGACATTGTGTTTTACGAAGTGAAAAATTTACACAAAATACTGCAAACAAGGATCGGCAAAAGACCAATTTATAAGTTTTCATAGACTCTGTGATGGCATGGGAATAAGTAAGCAATTCCCTGTTCACACAATGATGGATTTATGATACACATCTTTTACAATATCACCGAAAACTGCAAAATCATATACGACACCTGTGGAACGAAGAAAAAACCCAATTAGAGCAAAAGATTTTTGGGGAAATATGGTAAGTCTCCCAGGATTGTATACTATTCCACTAGGATTAGCATTTGGAAACCATCGATCTGATGAAACTTTGAAAGTTGACAAAATGTTAGAAAGCTACGATGTCTTAATACCAGCGTAGTATCTGGAGAAACATAAAGCACAAGGAACACCCTATTGCCACCATTATTGTACAGAATGCAGTAGCAGAGGCTATGGACACGGCAAGCCACATCCAGAATGGGAAATCACTTATGATGACAAAGTGATATTTCAAAACCACACATTGATTATTGGATCAGTAATAGTTGGTGCGACAAAACAACTATCCGAAAAACTTCCACTGCAGTATTACAAATGGATACTCTCATTTGATCTACACCAATCTGAGAACCTATCCAACTATGGACCCCACAATCCCGAAATAAACCTGAAAATAACAGACAATGATGTAAATGTACACTCTATTCATCAACTGTCAAGAGCAGAAGAAAGGCTACTTCGAGAATACATCCTCAACATAATTAAAGAAGGAAAAATACAACCATCTGCAGAACAAGCAGGCAGCCGTAACTTATTTGTACCAAAACCCAACTGCCGCGGCCTATTCCTTTGTGTAGACTACCAACGTCTCAACAATTTAACAATTATGGACAAAACAGCCCTACAATTGATGGACGAATTACAAAATGGAATGAAAGGAACTACATACATAACCAAGGTTGATATGTTATTGGGATATCACTTGATTCAAATGGCAAAAGCACACGAATGGAAGACAGCATTTGGAACAAAGTTCGGTTCTTACAAATACACGGTAATGCCATTGGGATTGACAAATGCACCAGCGATTTTTCAAAGAGAGATGAAAGGAATTTCGTAACCATTCCTAGGAAAAGACGATAATGTTACAGTCGGTTATATCGACGATATCATGATAGCTACGAATGGAACCAAAGAGGAAGATTACGACTATGTCGGAAATATACTTCAAGTCCTCTAAGATAACCAATTGGTGGTTCAAATTGACAAGTGCGAAATCGATCAACAGAAATTTGAGTTTCTAGGTTTCCTTTTCAGCGGAAAAAGGTTAAAAATGGCACCAATCAGGAGCACAGCAGTAACCTGCTGGCCGATGCCGAAAACACAAAAAGAAGTTCAGATTATATTAGGACTCTGGAATTTTTACAGAAGGTTCATTGAAGGATATGTCGGAATAGTTGCCCTTATTGCAGATACTTTGAAAGAAGATGGAAAATACTGTGTTTTCGAAGAAGCCCCGAAAGTTGCACATTACAAGATATATATACTGTTTTCACGAGAAAACACTCCTATCCTCCAACATTACGAGGAAGATAGACCTGCGATGATAGAATCCGATGCATCATACTATGCAATGGGGGCAGTTCTATTCCAGAAATTTGAAGACGTCAAGCTATACCCAGTAATCTTTATATCCAAAAAGTTTTCACTAGCAGAAATTAACTATTGGATATATGATGAAAAAATGTTAGCCATCATCTACGCAATGAAACAATGGTGATGCTATTTTCCAGGAGCGATTCATACAACAGTCATATACTCCGAGCATATGAATCTATAATATTTTAAAGAAACCAACAATTAAATAGACGACAAGCCAGATGGGCCGAGACATAACAAGAATACAACTTCAAACTTGTCTATCAAAAAGGGTCACAGAACGGAAAATCTGATGCCTTATCACGATGTTCGGAGATTATCGCTCGAGAGGGGGGTACAGTTTCAATGAACAACAATCCCCAACTAGGACCTCAATATTAGGCAAACATAGGGGCATTAAGTTTCAAAGACAATGAAGAACAAATAGTATTGGCAGGTTTTTCAGTAATGATATTAACAACCACGATACAAAAGCAATGGAGAAAAGAAATTGCAAAAGATTCAGAAGATCAAGAAATACCAACAATGGTAGAAAGAAAAGAAAACACAAATGAAAGATTAGGATTAGATGAGGACAGAATGCTAGTATGGAAAGAAAGGTGCTACGTGCCTGAAGGTTTTAGGAAAGAAATATTATAATGTGAATACGACTCAAGGATACCAGGGCATTTCGGAAGAGAAAGAACGATGCAATTCATGACCAGAAACTTCTACTGTCCTCAACTGGAAGACAACATTAGCGCTTAGTGCAATAACTGCCACTCATGCCAAAGAACAAAAAGTCCACAACACGCCAAACATGGTTTATTACACCCACTTCCATTACCATCATCACCATAGACATACTAATTGATAGACTTCATTACCGACTCACCAGAGTCCAATGGACACACAAATATTATTGTAGTAGTTGACAGGTTTACCAAAATGGCTCATTTCATACCAATAGCAAAAAGAGAATCAGCAGTAGTGGCTGGATTATTCCTGGAGAATGTTTGGAAACACCATGGACTATCTCTGGATGAGATATCCGACAGAGATGGAGTATTCAAGGGACATTTCATGGCAGTCTTATATCAGTTCTTAAGAATCAAACAATTCTTATCAATGGCCTTTCACCCACAAGCAGATGGTCAAACTGCACAACTAAACCGAACCATTAAACACTTGCTAAGCACCTATTGCAACTACAAGCAAGGCAATTGGTCTGAAATGGTAGCAATGGAAGATTACACAAACAACAATTCAAGACATATGACGACTAAAATAACTCTGTTCCATGCCAACTATGGTTACAAACCACGCACCAATTGGCCCACAGAAGTTCAATTCAATAACTCCATCTCAGAACTATACGCTCATTAAATGATAGACGTGTCTCGAAATTTGGAAAACCAACAAGAAAAATCAGGAAACAAAATGGGAGAGTACTATGATAGAAAAAGAAAACCGGCTCCACAATACACAGTGGACGACAGGGTAATACTAGATAGGAAAAACATTTGTACAAAAAGACAGTGTCGACAACACAAAGACAAGCTTTACGGACCATTCCAAATCACCAAGGTAGGAAGTAATACAAGATGGTGTCAACTGAAGTTACCAGACACTTGGAAAATACATCCCGCATTTCACGTATCTCTACTGGAACCATACAGAGGAGATGTCAAAGGAAGTGTTACACATCCAGTCAAGGCAGATAATGAAAAATCCATACCGGAGGCTATAATTGCAAGTGGACCGACAGACAACGATCACAGAAAGCACATTTTCCTAATCCAGTGGGAAAACTATACCCACCATGAAAACACCTGGGAGTCCTACATATATCTTGAAGAAGTAGCACCTCAACTGATAAACAACTACTACAAAAAACATCCTGAGATTGAGAAAGACAGGAGAGGGAAAAAATCAGAGAACAAAGCATGGAAAAAAAAGAGATAGAAAAGGTACTTTTCCTATGTTAAACTCAAACTGCCCTGATTTTAGTGGAGGTCATTTTTATGTTTATTTTAAAAAATTTTATCCATAGAAAGAATGCCATACCTATAGTATACGCTGTCTGAGTGGTATCTATTACAAAGATCACTTCTTACATTGGAGTACTCAGTTGAGGTCACCAGAGCTTGAGAGGGGGGTAATGTTAGGTATTTTCCCTTATCATGCATATGAGGTCAATTAGGTTTAGTCTCCCAGGATCACCAACGACGCCTTGTGTGAAAGGTCGAGGATACACTCCTGAGGATGTCTACTGATGAGTAAGCGGAAGGCTCAACATAGCCAGGTGAAATTCCCATAATATTCCAAGCTTCAATACCATGTTTTAGCAAAGTGGACTGGCTCAACTACGCAGAAATAATATGCACATTCAATCCGACAGTAACTGTGAGATCCAACCTTTCGGTACTGGCCAAGACATAGGACATACCAATCAATACTGCCGAACCAACGTCATTGCCTTGCAAGGGCATTTGGGTCAGCTGTCCATTACAAATCAGACCAGTATTACTTCATATCAAACTAATACTGGGTGAAAACTATACTCGGATCTGCAGGCAGCTCCCCAAGATAGTTGGGCAAACAATATTTTCTTAGTAGGTGGAACTTTGCTATCTTTTGCGTGAAATCATCAAAGGAGATAAGCTACCTGCGCCCCAGTAGTTGGATCTATCCAAAAGATATGTGTTTGGATCTAGACCATCGAACCCCTGCTCTGTTGAATTTGTAAACACAATAACTGAGAGAGCGCACGCCCTACAGAGAACACAGATGAAATGCGATGACACTAGGTACGTAGCAAAGTATGAGTTGGCAGCCCATCAAATCTTTGATCACTATTCCACTCATACAGAAGAAAGATGGCTAATACGAAGTAATAGTTCAATATGCGCCTCAGCAACATCATCACGAATGCAGGATAACCTTCTGCAGGCCTGGTGGAGGCTTACGCAACCACATATTGTCAAACGGAATCACTCTGCAACCAACTACAGAGAGCGGTTCTGACACAATGATCGCTTATTGTGTGAACACCCACCGCGGTGGATTAAGTGTTATTGAGATAGTACTATACGCACACATCATAGTTATGGAAAACTACTGTCATGCCTCACTGATATTCCTCTGACGTGGAAATACTCACCTATAAAAGACCACCTAAACCTACTGGTTGAGAAAAACAATCAAGCTCTAGCAGCAATTCACAGTCAGAACACAACAGCTGAAAACCACCTGAAATAGTATTAAGTTTTTACCTGAAGAAAATCGATTACTTATGTCCCAATATGCACATGAAGATATCATTATCTACAACCCAGCATATTGACACCCGTATTGCCAAAACGACGCCCACCTCTATTTCTTGTATGACTTTTTGCAATACAACAACCTCATGGACAAATATTTCCACTTTTGCAAAACCGGCAAGTATCCCTCGCAAATACCTTTCGACGAGTCTTTGTAAGACTATATACAAGACTCGTTTGATTTCTAGCATAGCGGCTTTACCCTGTGAATACCAGTGTATGTCTATACACCACAAAGACTGCGACAAACCACCATCGAATTACACTTCTGTAGTTTAGTCTTACTCATCAAAGTCTGACTATATCAACACCGAGTACATGGATATTGATCTGCCTCAACACACGCAGTAGTACCCTAATGACAGGTCAATGCACAATAACTGATCATTGCAACAGAGCCGGTCTCAGTAGTTAGCTGCAGAAAGTTCCGTTTGACAACGTGTGGTTGTGTAAGCCCCCACCAGGCATCCAAAAGATCATCCTGCGTTCAACAGGATGTTGCTGTTATGCATATCAGACCATTATTCCATATTAGTTATCTTTCCTCTGCATGAGTGGAATAGTGATCAAAGATTTGATGAGCTGCTGACCCATACATTACCATATACCTAGTGTCATCGTGTCATATCCGGGTCCCCCAAAGGTGGTGTGCTCTCTCAGCTATTGTGTCGCAAATGCAACAGAGCTGGGGTTCAACAGTCTAGATCCAAACACTTATCTTTTTAGGTAGATTCAACTACTGAGGCACAGTTAGCGTATCTCCTTCGACTATCTCACTCATAAAATAACAAAGTCTTGCATACTAAGATAATATCGTTTGTCCAACTATCTCAGGGAGCTGAGTGCAGGTCCAAGTATAGTTATATCCCAGTATTAGTTTGATGTAGAGTAACACTGGTCTGATTCGTAATGCACAGCTGACCCTAAGGTTCCTTCAAGGCGGTTACTTTGCTGCGGCAGTATGGTTTAGTGTGTCGCATCCATTGGCCAGTACCGAAAGGGCTTACCCATCAGTTACTGTCAGATTCAGTGTACATATTGTCTTTGCACGGGTTAGCTAGCTCACTTTGCTAAGACACAGTATTGAAGCTTGGAATATTATTGGAATTTCACACAGCTATGTTGAGCCTTCCACTTACTCATTATGAAACATCTTCAGGGGTGTATCCTCAACCATTGACATACGACGTCGGTGGTAATCGTGGGAGACTAAGCCTAATGTACTTCATATGTATGATAAGGAAAACCCCTAACATTACCCCCCTCTCAAGCTCTGGTGAACTCAACAGAGTACTCCAAGGTAAGAAGTGATCTTTGTAATAGATAGCACTCACACAGAGTATACTATAGGTATAGCTTTCTTTTTATAGAAAAATTAAAAATTTTTAAAATAAAATTAAAATAGCCTCCACTCAAATCAGTGCGGTTTGAGTTTAACATAGAAAACTTTTGTCTAGCTCTTTCTTTTCCATGCTTTATTCACCGGTTTTTTCCATCTCTTGTCCTTCTCCATCTCGAGATGTTTTTTGGAATAGTCATCCATCAGCTCTGACACTGTTTCTTGAACATGGCGGCACAATTTCCAAGTGTTTTCATCGTGGGTATACTTTTGCCACTTGGTGAGAAAAACATGCTTTTTGTGATCGTTGTCTGTAGATCCACTTGACATTATGGCTGCTGGTATCCATTCTTTGTTGTCTGCCTCGACTGGGTGTATAACTGTCTCATTTACATCTCCTCTGTATAGTTCTAGTAGAGATACATTAAAAGCAGGATGTATCTTCCTGGTGTCCAGTAGATGAATCAGACACCATCTTCTATCAGTCACTACTTTGGTGATCTGAAAAGGTCTGTGAAGCTTATCTTCGAGTTGTCATCACTGCCTGTTCATATGAATGATTTTCCCATTGAGCATTACCCAGTCATCAACTTTGTACTGTGGAACCGCTTTTGTGTTCCTGTCGTAGTATTCTCCCGTCCTCTTTCCAGATCATTCTCATTGACTTGCCAAGTGTCCATACACGTCTATCATTTAATGAACGTATAGTTCCCAGGCAGGGTTATTGAATTGACCTTCTGTAGGACAATTGGTGGGTGGTTTGTAACCATAGTTAGCATAAAATGGTGTTACCTTAGTCATCTCATGTTTCGAATTATAATATGCATATTCTGCCATTGCTAGCATTTCGGACCAATTGTCTTGTTCGTAATTGCAATAGGTACGTAGCAAGTGTTCAATGGTTTGGTCCAGTCGATCTGTTTGTCTGTTAGTTTGTGGGTGAAAAGCCGTTGATAACGATTGTTTTGATTCCCAGAAACTAATATAAGTCTGCAATGAAATGTCTAGTAAATACACCATCTCTATCCAACACTACATCTCAATGTAGTCTGTGGTATTACCAAACGTTTTCCAGGATAAGTCTAGCCACTCCTGCTGATTCTCTTTTTGCTGTTGGTATGAAATGAGCCATCTTAGTGAACCTGTCGACTACTACCATTATATTTTTGTTTCCGTTGGATTCTGGTCGATCAGTAATGAAGTCTACCAATCTGAACGTCCATAGTGATGATGGTAGTTCGAGTGGGTGAAGTAAACCGTGTTTGGCATGTTGTGGGCTTTTTGTTTTTTGGCATGAATTGCAGTTGTTGCAATAGGTCCTTACGTCGGCTTCTGACTTAGGCCAGCGGAAGTTTCTGATGATGAGTTCTATTATTCTTTGTCTTCCGAAATGTCCTGCTATTGTTGAGTCGTTTTGTCCCTTCAATACTTCTTTTCTAAAACCTTCCGATACGTATAGTCTATGATTCCATACTAACATTCCGTCTTTATCCATTCCCAACCTTTGGTGTGTATTTCCTTTTTTTCTTTCTATTGCTTTCAGTATTTCCCAATATTATTTTGTCTTTTGAGATTGCTTCCTTCCATTGTGTTTGTATCGTGGTCATAAGTTTCATTATTGAAATACCTGCCAATACTATTTCTTCTTCCTCTTTGTTGTCGAGTTTTAGTCTTCCTATTTCTGTTCAATATTCAGGTCTGAGTAAAGATTTAATTTCTGTTGAAACCGTACCCTCCAGTCTAGCAATGAACTCCAGGTATTGTGATGGAGCATCTGCTTTTCAATTTTGTCACCCCTTTGCATAGACTATTTTGAAGTTATATTGTTGTAATGTCTTGGCCTACCTAGGTTGTTGCCTGTTCAGCTGGTTGGTTTCTTTAAAGAATTGTAGGTTCATATAGTTGGAGTAGATGATTGTAGTAAGAGTTGCTCCTTGTGAATAGTATCGCCATTGTTTCATTGCATAGACAATGGCTAACATTTCTTCATCATATATTTGATAATTGAGTTCTGCCAGCGAAAACTTTTTGGATATAAAGTCAACTAGATTTAGGTTGCTATCTTTGAATCTCTGGGATGATACTGCACCCAACGCATCATCTGATGCATCGGTTTCTATGATTGCAGGTCCATCATCTTTGTAATGTCTTAGGATAGGGGTGTTTTTCTGAGAGAACAGTACACATATCTTGTAATATGCTGCTTTCTGAGTTTCTTCAAAATCAAAGTTCTTTTCATCTCCCTTTAACGTATCTGTGATGGGGGTGACTATTGCGGCATATTGTTTGATGAATCTTTGATAAACGTTCCAGAGTCCTAATATGATCTCAACCTCCTGTTATGTTTTCAGCATCGGCCAATCGGTTACTGCTGCGCTCCTGCTTGGTGCCATTTTCAACCCTTTCCCGCTGACAAGGAAACCTAGAAATTTGACTTCTTGTTGATTGAACTCGCACTTGTCGATTTCAACCACTGATTTGTGATCCTGAGAGACTTGTAGTATTTTTCCAACATATTCATGGTGCTCCTCCTTGGTTCCTTTGGTAGCTATCATGACATCGTCAATATAACACACTGTAACATTAGGGTCGTTTACTAGGAATGGTTGCAGAATTCGGTGTATCCATCTCTAAAAAGTCGCCGGTGCATTTGTTAATCCAAATGGCATTACCATCTATTCGTAAGAACCAAACTTTGTTCTGAAGGCTGTCTTCCATTTGTGTCCTTTCACCATTCGAATTATGTGATACACTAACTTCACATCATGCTGGGATATGTATGTAGCTCTCTTCATTCTATTTTGTACTTCATCCGTTGATGGAAGGGCTGTTTCGTTCTTCATTGTCATATCATTGAGACATCAATAGTCTACACAGAGACGCAGGCCCTGGCCATTGGGTTTTGGTACAAATAGAATAGGGCTGCCTTCTTGACCTTGGGATGGTTGAATTTTTCCTTCTGGAATCATGTTGATGATATATTCTCGAAGCAGCCTTTCTTATTCTCTTGACAGTTGATAATAGGCCCTACATTCAGTTGGTCATGCATTGTTTTTAGGTTTATCTCGTGATCGTGGGGTCCATGATTGGGTAGTTTCCCAGCTGGGTGTGGATCAAATAACAGTTGCCATTTGGGCTACTGTGGTGGAAGTTTTCAGCCAGTTGTTTTGTCGCACCAACTATTACCGATCCAATAACTATTGCATCAATTCTAAATACCACATTGGCATCATAAGTGATTTTCCATTCAAGATGCTGCTTGCCATGACCATAGCACTTGCTACTGCATTCTGTATAATGATGGTGGCCATAGGTTGTTCCTTATGCTTTATGTTTCTCCAGATACCACGCTGGTATTAGAAGGTCATAGCTTACTTGCATTGTGACGATTTTGAAAGTTTCGTGCGATCAATGATTTCCGAATGCTAGTCCAAGTGGAATAGTATATAATCCAGGGAGACTTATCTTATTTCCCCCAAAATCTTGTGTTCCAATTGCCTTTTATCATTGTACCACAGGAATCTCGAATGCTTTCACAGTTTCCAGTAATATCGTAAAGAATATGAATTCTTAATCCAACATTGTGCGGATGGGAAATTGTTTACTGTTTCCTGAGGGGTCATTGTAATCCATACAAAACTTATAGATTGGTCTTTTGCCGATCTTTATGTGTGGAATTTTGTGTCATATTTCAACTTCATAAAAAACAAAATCGTCGCTTGTATTTTGTCGCTTGCTTAAGATACTTTCTCCTGCAGGCTGTTGTTTGTATTTGGTAGCCATCCTCTCATCAATGGCAGGGCCATAATAGGTCCTTGTTAGTGGATGAAAGGTTTTTTATTTTTATAATATTTAATATGCGCAACTACTATCCAGTGGTTTCGTCCCTTCTGGACTCCTCAAGGTTGTGACCGGTAACTATATTAAGGCTTTCTCCCTCCTAATCGCCAAAATTCTTCATGTGTTGTTCGGCACTCCTTGGTCCGAATTTGCCTTGTTTTCCAAGTATTCATGGGAAAAATTTTCCTGTCGATTCTGTCATTCTTTGGCTATGTCTTCGATACTGTTATCAGTCGGTTATTCTCCTTCCGAGGTGTGTACTCATGCTTCTTTCCCTTGATCACTTTCGATTACCTAATTGTCAATCAGGTCATCTTCCAACTGATCAAATCCTGCTATGATCAACATTTGATAGAACTTAGGTTTTCCGCTGTCTGCCGTTCCGCTTGTGACCTTGATGGGTTGAAAAGATTTCATCGTTCCATGGACTCCTTTCCGATCCGAAGGCCAAGCACATCTCAAACATTCTTTTGCTTCCCATCTTCTGTCAATTTCTCCCTTAGGAACTTCTTCTATCATTTGAGCATAGATTTTTCCTTCTGGACTCTTGAAACCTCGAGGTGCCTCCCTTGTTCTATTGTGAGTTCTATTTGTTTTTTGTTGAGATTTTTTGCTCTCAAATCTAGGTGGTCGTTTAAATATTTGTCTTTTCGCAATTGACCATGAGTCGGAAACTCATCCAGTTGCTTTTGAGGGTCAATTCATGATTCCAAAATTTCTTTTCGTGGCTTGCCCTACTTCTTCATTCATTCTGGTGTTTATAATAAATTCCCTGAGGTCTTCGTCAGTTTTGTCTGCAGGGTTAACTGTTGCCAATTGTTTGAAAATTTGTGGTGGTAATCCTTTCATTGACATTGTTTGGTAGGCTAATCCTGTAATTCCTGCTTTCACATTCAGGGTGTCGTATTCCATGATCATGTCTTGAATATTTCTATTATATCATACTTCCATAAATGCCTTGTATGTGATTTCTTGTTCGAACTGATTATCGAATGTGGCATATATTGCCACCCGATTCGCTGACCAGCTTCGCTCATGCTTTGCACTACTGGCTTCAGTTTCGCACTGCATGTTCCATAACGATGCGTGCTTCTCCAGTCATCCTCTGCAATACTGCAGTTCAATTCCTGGTCAGGTAAATAAGTGTGATTGGTCCGCAATGTATGTTTCTATGCACGTCCACCAGTCATCAAAATCCTCCGTGCTTGACCCCGAAAACTTAGGAGGGTCTGTTGACTTGCTTCTGGAGTCCCTTGATCTATTCAACGCTGGCACTCAGGTTCTCGACCTCGATTTTTGTCTCCTCGAGCCTAAATGACTTGCAGGTTCTGATGGTGGTTGATCTCCTCCAGTACTTCTTGGCAGTGGTGGTGGTTGGTCTCCCCTTTGGCTTCTTGGTATGAACATACCCCTATTTCAACTTTGACCTGGTTCTGGGTCTGGTGGACCTGCGTGTGTTCCTGATCCTCCTCTGTGGTCCATTCCAAAAGCAACGTCAGAGTCCGTTATCACGGAAATACTTCTGTTTCTTTCCTCCGTGCTTAGCTGCCTTTGTTGCACTCATTCGACCCTACCTCTTCTTTCCAGTATTGTAGCCGAGAACATAGCCCCTTCTATAGCCTCTGTTAGGCCAGTTGTTTGATCCGTGACCTCATTGACTCTTTCCATTATAGTGCGCAGATCCTCCTAATTGGGTATGTCATTCATTACAAAATTTTCCAAATCCTTCATTTGTTTCTGCATGGCTTTGTATGTGATTGACAATACCACTTGTGTAACTTTTATCTCGACTTGTCCCTTTTCGCAAGTCTCCACTCTGTCTTTGAGTTTTTTCAACTCCTCAGTTGCTCCTGCAATGATTTGCTCGGACTGTTCCTGGATGGCATTGATGCCTGTCCTCGCTTCCTTCAGCACAAAATCAAGTGCTCGTATCTGCTGATTATGTCCCTCTAGGACTTGAACTCCCAGTATCCTTTCGGTTTCGACCTGCTGGGCGAATATGTTGCAGACTCATCGCACTATGTCAAACTCGATTTCTATCACCTTCTGCTCATTGTTAGAGCAATCGATTATGTTCTGTACCGCATGATCCAACCGCGATTCTTGTGCTTGAACGCTGTTGATCATCTCGATATCCTCTTGGTTGGTTATCTCTTGGTACTGCTGCCGAGTGTGTTGATAATGGTCCTGTATCCTCGGAATCCATTCTGGTATGGGCTTTGATGCTGATGCGGTCGGCTTGGTGATTGCAGTATACACAGGTACCAATTGTCCTGCTCCGAAGGTCAGTCGGTGCGTGGGAGTCGTCATTGTGGAAACGTCGAGAAGGGAACATATATGGTCCCAAAAGTTTTACTCTGTCTAGTGCTGTGATTGCTAACTGTTGGATGTGACAGCAACCCTTACACTGGTTGTTGCAGTATTTTGGGCAGTGTTCTGGGCAACACTTGAAAGTGTAACTTTTGTTGCCTTGGTTGATTTTAGAAGCACACCAGGCTTTGATTCCACACAGTTCACAGCTTATGAACTTCTTATTTCGGATAACGTCCAAAATATCATACTGTTACGGGTGTGCTCTTGCGTGTGAAGAGGTGGATCGGTACTGCTGTACTCAATGATGGTATAGGCCGATTTTGATGACTAAAATGAATTGATAGAAATATATCTCGTTGGTAGTTCGTTTGATTGAACAATGTATGTAGAGATCCACAGGCATTTGAAGGGCACCACCATTACCTTAAAAGTCATAGGTGTCTTGCAGGTAGTCTTTGTTTGACTCGTTGAACTTGTATTAGGAAGGTATCTGGGTTGTGTGGTGATAGTGGAAGTAGTCTTCTACAGTGTCGTGGCGAAGACAGTATCATGCCAAGTTCAGGTAGGAAGTTCTAGTATTGGCTTGTGTGTGAAGGATGCGGATATATTGCACTTGAAGGTCGGTGGAAATAATTGCATGGGCTTGGCACGACATATTAAATGATGTAATTATATTCTTAAGATAATAACTTAATAATATGTCAGGTGGTTTTCCTCTTGTTGTATTTTGACTGTGGATTGCAGCTAGAGCTTGATCGTTTTCTTCAATCAGTAGGTTTGAGTGGTCTTTAATTGGTGAGTATTTCCGCGTCAGAGGTATATCACTGAGTCATGACTGTACTTCTCTATAACTATGATGTGTGTGTATAGTACTATCTCAAAATCATTTAATTCACAGAGGTGGGTGTTTGCCCAATAACTAATCATTGCAACAGAGCTGATCTCGGTAGTTGGTTGCAAAGAGTTCCGTTTGACAATGTGTGTTTGTGTATGCCCCCACCTGGTATTCCAAAGGTCATCCTGCATTCATTGTGAAGTTGCTGACACGCATATCGGACCATTACTTCATAACAGTTATTTTTCTTTTGCATGAGTGGAATAGTGATCAAATATTTAATGAGCTGCCAACCCATACATTACCACGTACCTAATGTCATCGCATCTTATCCAGGTTTTCCGAGGCGGGTGCACTCTCTCAGGTATTGCATTGCAAATGCAACAGTGCTGGGGTTCAACCGTCTGGATCCAAACACATATTTGGTTATGTAGATTCAACTTCTGAGGTACAGTTAGCTTATTTCCTTCGACTATTTCACTTGAGAGATAGCAGAGTTCTGCATGCTGAGATAATAATGTTCGTCCAACTATCATGGGGAGCTACGTGCAGGTCCGAGTATAGTTTTATTTCGGTATTAGTTTGATGTAGAGTAACACTAGTCACATTCGTAATGCACAGCTGACTCTAAGGTCCCTGCCAGGCGGTTACTTTGCTTTGGCAGTATGGTTTGGTGTGTCCCATGCCTTGGCGAGCACTGAAGGGCTTACCCCTCAGTTATTGTAAGATTGAGTGTGCGTATTGTCTTTACGCAAGTTTCCCAGCGTACTATGCTAAGACATGGTATTGAAGCTTGGAATATTATGGGAATTTCACCCAGCTATATTGAGCCTTCTGCTTACTCATTAGTACACATCCTCTGGGGTGTATCCCGATCCAATGATACAAGATGTCGGTGGTGAGCCTGGGAAACTAAGCTTAATGTACCGCATATGTATAATAAGGGAAAACCCCGAATAATCCCTGTGCCAAAAAAGTGGTGAAGGCCACAAAGATTATGAGTTGGTGATATGAAGAAATCACCTGGATTGATCCAGTACAGAGAAACACTGACCCTTCGTGAGCCAAAATTTCTATAAAAAATCAATCATCTCAACAATTGTTTTATCAATGACACTATGTATTTGGCTCATGCAATGCTTTCTTATATCCATGCCACAATGATATATTGTTGCAAGACTTCAATCAACTCTATGTGAGCAAAATGTACAATTGACCGGCAGTATTGATACAATTAGAGTTGGCAATAAACCGAATCGGATTGTGGCAGATCAAACTGAGCACAGAATCAATTCGAGTTTGAGCTGAGATTTGCGAATGTACCCCAGTTCACCACCAAGTGGTGCGCGAACCACTGAATTTCGAATGACGAGTCGTAAGTGAGTTCTTGCCTGATCGGCCCCAATTTCTTCTCTCTTGTAGCGCAGAAAGTTATCTACAAGTGAATGAAAAATGCACGCTGATTGAACATGAACTTGCTTACTGATTGATATTTGAAATTGGGGTTCGAATATAATGGGGTTTGAGCAAAATTCAGGGCAAGGATTCGGTTCACATGAATCGAACCGGTTTGTCAATTTCCATGAACCCCTGCGGATCTTTGCCAACACTAGGTACAATCACTGGGAAAAATGACCGAATTTTGGACCCTCCTGGAGTGTACAGCAAACATCTTGGACACTTCCGAAGACTACTGGCACTCAGGATAGTACTGCGGAAGTATCTGAGATATATTGACAAAGTTTAAGACTCTTTGGTAGCTTTCACCAACCCTCCCAGGGACTCGAGGAGTATGGCAAGGTATTCTGCAAGTCTCCCACAGAAATAGCCATAGTATTGGAACCTCCTGGAGCTCTTACCATCCCTTCTGGGGCCCTCACCTGCCCTCTCTTCACACTCTGTGTCCATTACCGAGGCCTGAATAAAGGAACAATGAAAAACTGGTACCCATGGCCATTGATTCAAGAAATCTTTCTAAGACTGTGAAAGCCTGATATTATACTAGGCTGGAAGTTCACAAGGCGTATAACATGATTATAATTGCAGCAGGGAATGAATGGACAGCAGATTTCAGAACTTGCTATGGACTTTTCAAATCACTGGTAATGCCTTTCAGATTTACCAATATACCAGGGTCATTCCAAAAGTTTATCAATGATACATTACGACCATTGGTGGATATACTCTGCTTCGTTTTTTTGAATGACATTTTTGTCTACAGTGACAATCTAACAGATCACAAGAAACCCATCTGAGCAGTAGTGGCATCCCTTAACGAAGCCAGCCTCTATCCAACAGCAGAACAATGCAAGTTCCAAAAGAAAGCTGTGAAATATCTACTGTTAATCGTCAGTGTCAATGGAATCAGAATGGATTAAAATCAGGTTCCAGTGGTTGAAAACTGAGAAGTACCACAGATACTTAAGGAAGTAGAAACCTGCCTAGGCTTTCCTAACTTTTACCAACAGATCATACCAAATTATAACAGGGTAGTACAACCACTAACAAAATTCATGAACAAGCTTGCACTGTTCTGCTGGGGGCCAGATTGAAAAAGGGTATTCGCAGAACTCATTATTGCTTTTACAATCGCATGGGATCTAGCCCGCTTCGATTATCAAGACTAGATTCTCTAGAAACGGACACTTGAAGTTTCATATGTGCAGGAATCATTTTCCGTACAACGATCTAGGAGTACTATATTCAGTGGCCTTCTTCTCCAAAAAACATGCTCCCACCCTAAGATATTATAACATGTATCATCAACAATTGGACACAATAGTTAAAAGCCTGGAGCAATGGCAACCTGAATAGAAAGGTTCTGTGCATCTGATTAGGATTCTTACAGATCACAAGAACTTGGAATACTTTATGATGTCGAAACTATTGAATAGAAGGTAGATAAGGTAGTCCGAATTCCTCTCCCACTTCAAGTTCAAAATGTGTTATAGCCTAGACTAACCATAATAGACGCCTGATGCACTCACAAGGTTTCCTGGAGATAATTCTCCAAGGTGGGGGGAGGCAGAAACAACCAAGCAAATTGGGCTAAAAACAGAATACCACCACAAGGAGCTATGCAAAACTTTGATAGTGGCATTTGCAAAAATGGTCAACCTGGACAATAATTCAACAAGTTCTAAAGAACTACAGAATGGGGTAAAAAGGGTGTATGAGCAATGTCCATATAACAGCAGCAAAAAACTTTGTACATATAAGGAACAACCATTAGAAATTTCCACAATACATATTCAATCAACAGACAAGGACAAGCTCAAAATTATCCAGGAATGCCATAATTCTCCCGTCGCAGGACATCCAGGTTGAGGAAAAACTTACAACTGGCTCAGCTGAAGCCAGTTCTGATATCACATGAGAAAGATCATGGACTTTGTGGTTGGCCTATCAGCCAGCAAAGGGTTCAATGCAAAATGGATAGTGGTTGCCTGTCTAACAAAGATGCAATACCCGGTACCCTGTACAGAAAATGAGGATTGAGTGAAAGTGGTAGAAATATATATACAGATAGTGTTCAGACTGCACAGACTGCCCAAAACAATAGTATCAGATCAAGGACCACAATTCAATATGAAGTTCTGACAACACATCTCCAAAAGATTGAGAATTGAACAAAGATTGTCAACCATATTTTACTTTTGAACCAATGGACAAACTGGAGGAATCAACGCGCTAATGGAACAGTATTTCCGAAACTTTATGAATTATCAGCAGAACCAATGGGTCCAGTAGTTACTGTTGGCAGAATTCACCACTAACAATTAATCCTCAGAGACATCTAATTGCTGTGTCTTTTTTGGGGACTACAGCTTCCACCAGTGGAAAACCTTCAGCCAACACCCAATGAAGAATCCGAACGACATTCGTAAGGTAAATATCCAGTTGATAGCCCAATCGATGGAGCAACATTTCAGTGCCCTCAGAGCAGAAATGAAAAGTACTCAGGTCATAAAGTCTGAGCAGGCCAATACATCCAAACAAATTGAAATGGAGTTACAGCTAGGAGACAAAGTCTGAATGGATGGCAGAACCCTATTGACAGCCTGACCCGGTAAAAAATTGGACTGGAAACATATTGGACTGCATGAAATCACGGAGGTGTTCAGCCCATAGGCCAATACAATTATGCTATCAAGTCAACTATGCATTCGCAATGTTCAACCCATGTGTCATGTCAAGTTGGCTGCTCGAGACCCTCTCCAATATCAATAGCCCGAACTACTGCTGGCGGTAATAGTAGATCCAACAGAAGAGTATGAAGTCGAGTGGATAGACAATTTCAGACGGTTCAAAATACAGCTGCAGTATTTGATACAACTGAGGGAATATGATGAACACAGTTGAGAGCCTACAACCAATGTCGATATACTTAAAGCTATTGACAATTTCCATGCCAAACAACATGGCAAGCCTGGGTTATGAACCTTATAGATACTCAGCATAGGAAAGAGAGAGCTACTCACACAGTTATACTGAGTGACAACCTATGGTGGAGTGATGTCTGGTGGGTAATTCAAATGATTATATACAATGAGAATGAAATCAGGTTTTGTATAGAGGTTAAGCACAACAAGAATGGAATCATATTTCGACCGGAGGCTTCAGCATGATGAAAATGTAATGCGGTTTTGAATAGAGGCTAAAGTACAGCACGAATGAGAACAGATTTCATATGGAAAAAATCATGTTTTATGGGGGAAGCAGAAATCGTGCAAAGATGGAGTACAAAAATAGCAGGAGTATAGATGTATTATTGAACAAGTGGATTATAGACAAAATCCGTGAATATAATCCAGGCATTTGGCCGAGGATAAGTTTGTTTTCTTCACTTGTTCTCTAGTCTACAAAACTATCAAATAGCTTTGGTTTCCACCTCTTTCACACTTGGTAATTCTGGACTGAGTCTCTCATATACAGTCCTCACTGTTTAGCTACAGGCTATTTTTGACTCTTTAAGCCTGCCAGCATTTTGGTTTTTATAACCCCTAGAACCCTGAGCCCTGAACCCTCAATACTGAAGCCCTGAACCTTTGACATTTATCATCTATATCAATGTTATGTTGTACCAATTCAACATACTCTACCTCTTTTAATACAAGGGCCTGCTTCATTACATCCAGTTGCTTCTCCAAATTGATTCGTTTTTTGGAAATTGTATTCTATACCTAATTGGTATCTTTGCCAATTCAAATTATGTCTTTGATTGGTTTATTGTACTTATTATTGCAATATAAAACGAGTCAATAACTTTATAGAGAATGTTCATCTGCATGATTACTGGTTGTTGATTCATCATTCCATCTTCAAGGGCTCAGGTGTCATTATTCTACTGTTTGAGGATGCTGAATCTCTCTAACTATATATCTAAGAAGATACTGCTAGCCCTAGGAGGTCTCAATATATATGCTATTTCTGAACCATCATCCTTGTAACCTCTTGCTGAGTTAAAGAATGGGACAGCAGGTATTGGATTTGTTATTGTCCATATTGCTACAAAATTTGCCTTTTTTATCCTTGGAAGACTGTCTGTGATTATTTTAACTAGTGTTCCTTTAGTCAAAATTGGGCTCTGACATATTTAAGATGCAGGAGAAGCCAATCTGAAAGTTTTGCTACCAATATAGTAATATGAAGTAACAATAGTCTATTCTTAGTCTAAGTGAGCAGTATCTATATTTGCAGATCCACTAAAGTCATAGGTGTGCATGTATCCCCTTCTGGACTGTGCCTTCCACCAAGCCACTCCTTATGTCCACCCTTTCTCTCCACATTGTGTGTGTAATATTGTGAGAAAATTATATGTGTGAGAATATTGTTCAGGAATGTATAGGTACAAGGTGTATGCTGGCCCAACTAGCTCCTTGCCATTCGGTTTAGAATTCGGCTGCGGCCGCGTCCTAATGTAACTTTGGATTGAGCCTCTAGTTGCTGGGTACGAGACCTCACATGTAGCTAGTTGCTCTCACGTATATACAGCATTACCCCTCCCTTTTGCTCAGATTTTGAGAGAAAAGTCTAGGCACGGGAGCACCCCTCCTCTTCTGGAGTTTCTCTGTTTTTGTTCGAATATTTTAATGTATGTAAACTTCCATCGTTCAAAATTCGCTCATTTCCCTCCAGCTCATCTCATATTATCACATCTCATTTCATTCTCCTTTCTCCGCATTGATTCGAAAGCCTGGTGGTGATTACTTAATGAATAGCCTGTCCCATGTATTGGTATCCCATAGCAACGATTTCAAACCGCATCATTCACTCCCCACTTTCTCGAATCAACGTTCGCCATCCAGTCTTTCATCGTCATGTCCCGTATCGTTTTAGTTACTGGGTATTCCCCCAGCTTGAATAAATAAAAGCGCATAAGTTCAGTGTATGCAATTGCTAACGCTTGGAACGCCAGTGGAACGGGCTATATTGGCTCCTTTACAGTGCTCGAACTCCTCTTAGCTGGCTACAATGTTGTTGTGGTCGACAATCTTTATAATTCATCCCAGGAAGCTCTCAACCGGATCGAACTTATCGCCGGAACACGCCCTACGTTTTACAATGTAGATGTGACAGACAGTACTGCCCTCAACGACGTGTTTGCAAAACATCCTGGGATTGGTTCGGTCATCCATTTTGCAGCTCTGAAGGTTAGGAATGATTTATGTGCCTTACTCTCGGGAAGTCCTCTCTGGCAAATGAGTAACTGGGGCATAATTGGCACTTGTATATACTCATGCTGTTTTGTATCGTAGGCTGTCGGTGAATCTTCGGAAATCCCTAATGAATACTACCGTGTTAATGTTGGCGGTACAATCAACCTGATACAAACTATGCACCGCAATGGTGTCAAAAATCTGGTATTTTCTTCATCGGCCACTGTATATGGTGATGCCACATTGCACGAGGGCATGATTCCTATCCCTGAAGATTGCCCCATCAGTCCGACAAATCCTTATGGACGAACAAAGATGATGATCGAAATGAGTAAGTGCTGTTGTAGTCGGTCAAACGATGTCACTTAATTCATTCAATGTCTAACATCCTGTTATTAAACACCGGAATAGTCATTCAGGACCATTGTAATGCAAATCCTGGTTGGAATGGAGCATTATTGCGTTACTTCAACCCTGCTGGTGCTCACCCCAGTGGTGTTATGGGTGAAGATCCTCTGGGTGTGCCTTTTAATCTATTTCCCTTGCTAGGCCAAGTCGCAGTTGGTCGCCGGAGTGAGATCAAAGTTTTTGGATCAGGCGAGTAAAATATGTACTTTGGCCTCAGTTAACATGTTAACGGGCATAAAGACTATGATTCTCACGATGGAACTGCTATTCGGGACTATATACATGTCACGGACCTTGCAAAAGGCCACATTGCGGCTCTGGATAAGTTGCTCAACGACAATCCTGGATGCCGGGCTTGGAATTTAGGAACAGGCAAGGGATCCACCGTTTTCGATATTGTGAAAGCATTCTCCAATGCAGTCGGCCGCGATATTCCGTATGAAGTAGTCGACAGGCGAAGAGGTGATGTGTTGAATCTCACGGCGGTGCCGAACAGAGCGAATAAGGAACTGGGATGGAAGGCATACATTTCACTTCAACAAACATGTGAGGATTTGTGGAAGTGGTATGTTTCTAGTGCGCCAGATTGTCAGATGCAGCAACTGAATGTTTTCTATAGGGTCAAAAATAATCCACAAGGCTACAGACAACAGTCACCTAAAGAGCTGCTTGCGGCCTTAGCAGAGTCGCGGAAAAACAAGGAATCCCTCTACGATCGAAAGGGTAACTGCACTGAGTATTGAATTTGCTTCTAGAATCAAACAGAGTTTCGTGCTGTTGGCGTCACTATTAAAATCGATTTAACTTGAAGTATTCTCCCTATGTGTGAAATATTAGGGTTCGTTTAGTGTTCAATTGTTTTTTTGTCTTACCCCATGGCATTTAAGACTCAATCAACATATTTTTAATCGCATCCCTGTTTGGAACATCTTCATTATGACTGCCTTAACCGTGATTAAACGACATTAGTTCAATTCTAAAATGGTATGTAGTATTACAAACCACTGTCTAGATCTCATCCGTATGGTCTGTACATTTACTCCATCTGGCAAACCAAGGGATGAATATATGTTGGCGAACAGCTCTCAACTTTCGTGTGAAGTATTCCATCAGTGTTGCTTACACAGTAACAAATTAAGTCAAACCTGTAAATGATGATTAACCATTGTCACTTCTATGAAGGTCATATTTAAAATACCCTGGTCAAAGAGTAGAGTAAACGTTCAAAGTGATGGCTTTTGGGTAGCGCAGGAGAGAATGAGTGCCAAAATATTTCCCAATATGGTAATTTGAGTGATTTTTTATGATGTAATATTTTCATTGATAGAATGCAAAGAAAAAGGTATAAAAATGTTTGTGTTTGAGGTTAGAAAAGTATTAACCTTCTCAGTGAGAACAAGCCTTAACAATATATGTATTCAAAAGCCAATTCTTTTTGTGTGAAATCTTTATAGATATATTCTAAATACTTTTTGTTAAGTCTTTGTGGCTCAGGCATCAAGGGTTCAGGGCTTGGGGTTCTAGGGGTTATAAAAACCGGAAGCCAGAAAGGCTAAAGTGTCAAGGATAGCCTGTAGCTAACAGGATGAAGACTGTATGTAAGAGACTCAATCCAGAATCACCAAGTGTGAAAGAGGTGAAAATCAAAGCTAAATGATTGTTTTATAGATGAGAGAACGAGTGAAGAAAGAAAGTTATTCTCCACTGAACGCCTGGTTTATAGATGAGAGAACGAGTGAAGAAAGAAAGTTATTCTCCACTGAACGCCTGGTTTATATACAGTAATTCACTTGTTCCATAATACATCTTAACTCCTGCTTTCATTCTAAACGTTGTTTGCATGATTTCTATGTTTTCTGTGAAATATGATTGGATTCTCGAATTAAACCTGATTTCATTCTCGTTTTGGTTTAGCCTTCATTCAAAACCTGATTGTATTCTCATCCTGCATCATCCTTTGTAATATTCACCGATCCTCACTCCACCATTGAACGTCACTCAGCAAATCTGTGACAGTCGCTCCCCCTCTCCAACGCCGAGTACCTGCAAAGTTCATGACCCAGCCTTGCCAGGTTGTTCAGTATAAAAGTCGTCAATAGCCTTAAGTCCATCCACATTGGCCGCAGACTCCCAGCTACACTCATTGCACCCTCTTCACTTCTTGAGACACTGTTGCTGCATTTGGAATGGCTAGCATGGTTGTGCTGAGTGACGATCGATGGTGGAGTAATGATTGGTGAATGATATAAAAGATACAGCATGACGAGAATGAAATCAGGTTTCGAATGAAGGCTAAAGTATGACAAGAGTGACATCTGGTTTTGAACCAAGGCTAAAGCATGGCAAGAATGATATGAGATTTCGAATGGAGGCTGAAGCACGACGGAAATGAAATCAGGTTTCAAATGGAGGCCAAACGTGGGACAAGAATGAAATCAGGTTTCGAAAGGAAAATGACATACTCATGCAAATGCAATATACAAAGAAAGTGGGAGTGCAGAGGTATTATGGAACGAGTGAATCACTGTATACAAAACCAGGCATTTGGTGGAGGATAAGTTTCTTTCTTCACTTGTTCTCTTGTCTATAAAACAACCAATTAGCTTTTCCTTTTACTTCTTTCACACTCAGTGATTCTGGATTGAGTCTCTTACATACAGTCTTTGTATCTTTAGCTACAGGCTGTTTTCGACTCTTCAGCCTTGCTGCTGTTGAATTTTATAACCCCTAGAACCCCAAGCCCTGTATCCTTGACATCCAGTCCTAAATTCTTGACGAGTTGACAATTGATTCCACCGGTTATATTTTTATGTGTCTATATTCTCATCGTTTATGCTGCTACTACTGTCACCATACCTGAAACGCATCCTGCAAAGTTTTCAGATCAGCAAGCAATTTTGAAAACAGATTGGTTATCTACACTGATTGGAGACACCTCTGCTCATCTTATTTGTGGTCATTTCGAGGACCCGTAAATCCAGATATCTTTGGCAATGATGTTCATTGGTAAAAACATAAATGAGCCAGACAGGTCCAACATGGCCACAATTAGCCATCGAAATCATTGAATATAAATTGGCACTCACTTTTCAACCTCCAAATCCACTTTCTTGGTTTATACCCATATACACTCTGACCCTCGAAGTACTTACAAGCTCTTGTTTGTGTTTGAAAAACAAATTGAATGGAAAGTATTGTATCTGCATGAACGATAGTATCTCTGATCATTCATGTTGCATCTGTGAAAATGGGGATTATTGTCATTTACACGACGACCAATACGATTTTAAGATATTTGACTGACCGCAACACACCATCGGGCATTAAATACGCTGGAACCCAAATAAGGGTATTTGGTGCAATATTTCTTATGGCAACGACTGCTGGATATACTGGAAAAGCAATACCTGGAGGCATATCTGTGATGGGTGCCTTGAAGTAGCACAAACTTTCGGCTCGAAAATGAATAAATATTTACACCAATCAACATTTGAAAATTGCCAAGATGTCAGGAGAATTTTCAAGAACAGCCTGTGATGTGACGTTGACCAGAGAACTCTAGCTGGAATTGAAAATCATAACATGTGCAAATATGGAGGCAATGGATGAAAATTAACTCCGAGAATATATCTAAGCGATCATTACAGGACTGACAGCCCTTGCTCAGTTACCCCATCAGGAAAAAATTTCCTCCTACATAGACACCATACGCACCTACATAAGCGGCCTTTGCGTTGGGTGCATTGGGAGTGTACATTGGTGGCAACTACACTGATTGTCATATGCATAGCAACACTTGGAGTTGTTAGTGCAACTGTAAGCGAGGTCATATCTATTTGCAATACCATATCATCATTACGGATGCATTCACTTCGTCCATAGACAACTCACAGTCTCGCAAGCCCAAGGTCATGGATATTCGATTGATGTATTTCGTTGGTGAGTTATAAACCATCGGACATGCACTTTCCAAAGTTGTTGCAACAACTATATACATTGGTAGTCCATCTACCATCGCTATCCTTATATGTAGTGTAATTATCGTCAATTAACTTATCTCATAACTTGCCCCAAGTTGCTTTGCAACACTATATCATAATTACACATCCATTCCCTTCGTCCATAGACAACTCATGGTCGCTCAAACCGTAGGTCATGGCAATTTTATCGATCAATTTCGTCGGCAAGTTATATACTATTGCGTATGCCCCTTGCAAGGTTGATACAACAACTATTGACATTGGTAGTCAATCTACCGTATACTAAGTGTTACCTTACAACTCTGGTGAAAGTCTTTGGAATATATAAATGGCACATGGAAATAATGACTAGTATCTATATGGCAAATACATGTACAATTTGTAAAATTATCTAAACAACAATTTGTGTTGCCGAAGTCTTTTTCCCCCACCAGTAAGCGCCGCATTCAACTTCTCCAGTAGATAATAAATCGTGTTCCATGTTTTCAAATCAATATGGCTATTCACTATCCAGCCTGGGTTAGTCTGCTTTGAAGTGGATGGAACTTCAGGTATAAGATGCGCAGCACCGCAGATGTGGCCTGCCGCCAGCACCTTGTAGGCATTCTCTCCCGATGCTGGAACAACTCTGACCATCGAAGAGATGGCATTTGGCAATCTTCCATGTAATGGTGTCGTCAATAGCACAAATGCTAAATATAACACTTGACTGGAAATGGGGAGTTTGAAAACACAAAGTAATTGGTATGGTAAGCGTCCTTGCAATGATTTATGAGCAGGTTCAGGAAATCTCTGGCATTGTTGGGCCATCTTCACCCATACCCAATCGTTTCCTGGCGGTCCCATATATTATTCACTTTCTTCCGTAGCCCAGATGTTCTCATATGTCAATTAGCCATTGAATTCTTCAATTGGGATCTCAATGGTATAGAATAAGGTGCCCTGGCACATTCACAGGTTATGCATGTTGATGTATATCTTTGAGGTGTTCAAATATGCTAACTTTGAGTTGACCAGACAACTCTGGAGAATGTTGTCATGGCAATACAAATTGCAAATATCTCAGAACGTAGTTACTCCTTTCTGTATCGAGCCAAACAACACCTGTCACTTGACTTTGGATCTCTCCGCACTGCTTCCACCAGTGGTAGTAGTTCGAAAGCTTACATTCAGCTTAGGTGGCCTACTCGTAATATTGCTGAAACCATTGTGTTGAGGTTCATTCACTGTACTGCAAACGCATCTCGGCGGAGATAATAATTGACAATCTGCTGATATTCATCTCCGGTCTTATTGGAGGCCCAAAACCTGTCTGTGATTTGGGTTTGGTGGGCCACTTCGCCAATGTCAGTAGACCACTTCTGCAACCCGCCGAATCGCTCGATATATTACCGGCAGTGCGTCATTAGATGAAGTGTTGGAAAATTAAATGACTCTTCCTCCTCCAGGTGATCAACCACTTCTGACTTTATCCAATCGTTGCAGGCATCGAGTTGACGTTTACATTCGTTGGCAGAGCAATTTCAATCATTGTCCATATCTGCGTCTCGCGCCATATTGAGATCTTTCTGCAACTCTTTCAACTGTTCAGTTGTTTTCTTTTGCACCCGATATTGCAGGATGACACGTTTGAAGTTGTGCAACCGATGCAGAGCATCATCCATAAGATCCAAAGAATCCTCATCATGGGATGGGTATCGGTAGTGTTAGCAACAGTTCCGGGTTGCCCGGCTGCGGTCTGGGTTTGGAACCGGACCGGAGCCGTGGTCCGGGTATGCAACCAGACTAAACCCAAACCGGTAATAATTTCCGGTTCCAAATCCGGAACCGAACCGGTCAACCCGTGGGTTTTGCCGGGTTTGGTTAGACCCGCCGGGTCCTACCTGCGGATTCTCAAAACGGGTTCTTGCGTATTTGGCGAATGGAAAGCATTGCACATACGTCTATAAGGGGATGAATTTCATACCTCAGAAACATTTTACACTTTCTGCCTGACTTTTGATTGTATGTGATAAAATATAATATTGTGATATGTTCATTACTTAGGGAACTGTGCTCGTACTCCAAATCAATTACAGGTGATCTCGAAGTGTTATTAACAGCTATTTTGTATTTAAAAACAGTCAAACGATCTTTAAAAAATATGATATTGAAATATATCATAAGTTCTGCTCTGTTTCTCAGCGATTTGTTGACGCTCCGTTGACTCTCACTTTCAGTCCTGTAGTCTACATGTATGGTTGCGTGAATGTTGTGTATTCAATTATAAAGAATGACAATAAGCCTTATTTATTTAGGACATATGTTGTAATACTGATAAATCGCGATTTAATAATTGCTGATACTCACTTTCAGAGGTAGGATGCATGCATCATTACGAACTGATTCATTGATAAAAGCAGTCAAAACATTGAAAATATGAATGAAAGATGTAAAATCCGTTGTGCTAAAGGTGTTGTGCGACCAAAACTGGTTGACGCTCCATTGACACTCACTTTTAGTGCTACAGTCTACGTGTCTTATTATGCAAAATTGATAAATATGATCATAATGGCAGGCTTTCATGCATATTCAATCAGAATATGCAGTGCAATTCAGATTAATCGTGATTTAATAGCTCCAAGCTTGGTTGCTCGAGTGTATCAGTAAAAATTGATTTGTCGATAAAGGCAGTCAAAATTGCAATTACACTAATGAAGCTCACACCATCTGATGCGCTAGAGATGTTGTGCGACCAAAAATCATTGACGCTCCGTTGACGCTCACTTTTAGTCCTGCAGTCTACACGTTTTATCGTGCAAAAACAATAGATATGATGGTAACGGCGGGCTTTCATACTTATTCAATCAGAATATACCGTGCGATACGTATGAATTGTGATTGAATTTCTCCAAGCATGGTGCTAGAGTATATCAGTAAAAATTGATTTGTGGATAAAGGCAGTCAAAACTGCAATTACACTAATGGAGCTCACACCATCTGATGCGCTAGAGATGTTGTGCGACCAAAAATCGTTGACGCTCCGTTGACGCTCACTTTTAGTCATGCAGTCTACGCGTCGTATTGTGCAAAAACAATAGATATGATGGTAACGGCGGGCTTTTATACTTATTCAATAAGAATATGCTGTGCGATACGTATTAATCGTGATTTAATATCTCCAAGCTTGGTTGCTCGAGTGCATCAGTATAAATTGATTTGTCAATAAAGGCAGTCGAAACAGCAATTATATTAATGGAGATTACAATATCTCACACGCTAGAGATGTTGTGTGACCAAAAATCGTTGACACTCACTTTTAGTCCTGCAGTCAATGTGTCATATTGTGCAAAAATCACAGATACGATTGTAGCAGCTGGCTTTCATGCATATTTAATCACAACATGCCGTGCGATACAGATTAATCGTGATTTAATTTCTCCAAGCTCGGTCTCATAGGTTGCTTGAGTGCATCAGTAAAAATCAATTTGTCGGTAAAGGCAGTCAAAACTGTAATTAAATTGATGGAGTTTACAATATCTCATGCGCTAGAAATGTTGTGCGACCAAACATCGTTGACGCTCCGTTGACGCTCACTTTCAGTATTGTAGCCCTGTTGTATGGTCGCGTATTTACAGCATATTCATGCGTAAAGACTGGCATTCATTCTTTTTTAAGTAGAAGATAGTTTGCAATACTGATATATTGTGATTTAAAAATTGCTGATACTCACTCTCAGAGATAGCATGGAAGCATTATTAAAACTCACTTCACAGATTCAATTCGGTTTTGTTCACCCATATATTGCTCGGTTTGACAGAAGAAACTATATAATAGATTGAATATCGAAATTGATTAAGTATGTCCAATAAACCCACTTGCCTGTTCTCTTTCGTTGGTAATACTATCATTATCACTGTTGTTCTCTTTGAAATGATTATTAGAAATTATTCGTGTGAGTGGGGGCAGTGCATACCTGATATATCCTCGATGCTGTCATCAGTACTGGAGCCATCATAATTGGAATTGTCTTCATCTTCTGAATCTTCAAGTGGGGTAAATTCATTCAAAAGTCTAGGATGAAGCACTCTTTGAGGACTAAGTTGTGCTGCTCGAGCGGCTGATAGTCCAGGAGTTGCAGATACGACTGGTGCTGCCCAGACTGTTGGTACAGTAGTGGTCCGAGGCTTCGTGCCTTTGTACCTCCAGCGGGTAGCAGGATTTCGAGCAATCTTGTTTTGGCAACGAAGGCAGCCATTCAGGTGATTTTCATAGATCATGGATGGATGCTTTTCAATGACCGCCTTCACACTCTTATGACCTGGCGACTCAACACCTCGTCTATTTTCTTCTCGAATTCCTGTTTGAGGCTTTTTAATCAAATTCTTTGTTTCTTCGATTGCAGCGCGCGATATGCCATGTTTAGCCATATTTACCATGTTGAGCACAATGCGCATGTCCGCCTGCTCAAGCTGTACATGCTCACCTTGCCTGGCCATTGTTGCGGATATGTTAAAAACCTACTGAAATTCAGTTGCGGTAATAAATATTGAACAATGGCAAAAGCAGTTACTTCAATCATATACCCCTCCGTGGCCTCCTCTAATGCTTTAAACGATGCATGTGTCCACTCCCAAGGTCATTTGTCGGAAAATTCGTCTGAAAAAACTCCGGAGTTGACAATATCATAGTGCTCAATCTCACGGACTGTTCGGACGAATGCCTTGGTGGACCAAGGAGGGTTGCCTTTTCAGCTCTGGTTGAACTGTTCACGTAGTTCCGAACGGATTGCAGCTGATTGTATCCCATCAGTTGACTGTCGTTCATGCAGATTTGATAACGTACATCCTATTGCATGGTTTTCCCTGTTTTTCTTGGCACCAGTTTTGCGTACAATTTTCAACTTTTCGTCCTCGTGCATATTTCTTGTTGCAATATTGGCTGCAGTGCGGTGAGAATTGTGGGCTCGACGTTGGAGAAAACTACTTGGAACGTATGTATTCGATGTAGAGGCAGGCTTTGGTGCGGATACACACTCCAATTGACTGCTACGAGCAGTTGCTTGTGGTTGAGCCATTGCATGGGAATATGGTAAGTGAAGAGAGAAGAATTCAAGTTTGGAGAAGAGGAAGAACCTGAAGAATATATAAGAATTGATGGAAATTTCAAGTTGAATCTTAGTTTTCAACTGTCAATATACACATTATCGCATTGTCGTATTTCACGATGGACCCTGCTGTGGAACACTGCAGAATCGCAAGGATGTTCGCCTGTTTCAAACCCTGCTAATTGTTGGAATATAATAATAAATAAAGCTGAACGGCTGGCGATATGAAATCTTTGAGACAACAACCGGTGGTTGTATGTTCGGTGTAATAGCTGTTAAAACTGAAGCAATGTTATGTGTAACAGTTTCTGCAGCTAAGTTGAACGGCTGTTGGATTAAGGGTGAGCATTTTTCCAAATTGTTACAGTCATAGCGCCTGCCTGTAGGATCATTTTGGTAGTATAACTATAACCACAATGACCCACCTTTCCACCTCCGTCCAACTTCCAACATCTCCTCCACAAACAAAGTTCACACGAACCACACAACAGAGCAACGAATATGGTTCAGACTCCTAAACAAAACTTTTCGGCACTCCCAGCAGGCAAATATGGTAAATCAACCATGCACGCAACAACACGATGTCATATAGCGAACCAAGGCAAGACTGGTGTCGAAGCAGAATGGGTCTGAGCACTTGGCGCTTTGCCCAGTCTCCGTTCCAACAAGAGGTGTGCAGCTGAGCTCCGACCTGAATCATACTTTGTGAGCAAGGAAGCAAAGGATAAGTGGATTGAGGAATTTGTGCAGAGTGAAACAGCAGCAGCAAGACAGAGGGTAGCGGAAGCTGAAGTGGCAGTGGAGAGAGAACAGGACTCTATATTGAGAAGAGCAGCGGCTGGTACGATGAAAATGACATTTGAAGAGATGCTGGAAGCAATTGGGGATAGTGTTGATGATGTCGCAACTTCGGATGAGGAAGATGATGAAGATGAGGAAGAGGATGGAGATGACAATGACGATGCAGAGCTCAGTGATGAAGACGAATCTAATTGGGTAGTTGGCACAATCAACAAAGCGGTACAGGAACGACTCGATACCTTTCGGACGAAGTGGATGAAGCTCAAGGAATTAACCACACCAGGATGGGCAGATGCAGACAATTACTTTTGTGAGTGCGACAGGAAGTACGGCACTGCTGAATTGAAGGTTCCGGCGGTGGTTACTCCGAATAGTGTAATGAATTCAGCTAATGTGGTTGCATTCGGTCATTTTATTGATGTGACAATGTCACCTATGCCCCAACCACCATCTCCACCTGGAAGTAGTCATTTGCGACTAGGAGCTGGCAAGCCTAATGAGACCGTTAATACATTCACGTCTGTCAAAACAATTGAATCGGTAAGAAATTAGCCCTTGCATGTATTTTCTTCTACTAACTGTTATCCAGATGTCCGATTTAGCTGAAAATATGGGTACGGAGTATGATGGCCCGTGGATATAGATTGTTGTATAGTCATGGATTATCATATTGTTGTTTTCGACGGTGTCTCATTTGCATATGCTTTTTTGCCCAATTTTTATATTTGTTAGTTTTCTATGATATCAGTTGTGAAAGATAAAAAAAATGGTCTATGCATGAGCAAGGATAGTGCCAAACGTATGAATTTTAAGTACACCAAATATAGCAGATACACCGTGTATCAGTGTGATTGAATTGAGTAAAGTTATTTTCAGAATGAAAATAAAAACTTAATTGATACGTAATCTGCGACCGGAATTTTACATCAGTGTTGACGTATTTGCGTCACAAATTGCAGTCTGATCACATACCTCATCAGGTTAAAAGACTGTCGTCATACATAATTCAAATGATACTTCAACTGCCTAACCTGCCCCTCAGGCCCTGTACACATGATGGCAATCTCACAAAGTCCTTAGGGAGACCATGAAGATATGGCACAACCAGCTGGATGATGAAAGTGTGCTATATATAATACATACATACGTCATTAACTTTATACTGTGTAAAGCTGGTCGTGACCGGTATAATACTCAAAATCTATGTTTCAATAGCTATGCGAACTGTCCATCAAATGTCAAATAGTTGTGCCATTATGCATAGTATGTAGTCATATTGAAACAGGTAGTACAACAGCTTATAAATAATTACAACGGATATTAATATCGAATACACATGAAAGCCTGCTGCTACAATGAAATAAACTGTATTTGCACGACAAGACACGTAGAATACAGAACTTCAAGTGAGCGTCAACGGTGCGTCCACGATTTTGGGTCATACAATATCTCTACCGCATCAGATTGTGTGAGCTCCATTAGTGTAATGACAATTTTGACTGCCTTTATCGGCAAATCAATTTTTACTGATGTACTCGAGCAACCAAGCTTGGAGATATTAAATCACGATTGATCCGTATCCTGTGGCATATTCTGATTGAATATGCACGAAAGCCTGCCGTTATGATCATATATATTAATTTTGCATAATAAGACAGGTAGACTGTAGGACTAAAAGTGAGCGTCAACGGAACGTCAATGATTTTTGGTCGCACAACATCTCCAGCTCATCAGATGGTGTGAACTCAGTTAGGGTAATTAAAGTTTTGACTGCCTTTATCGGCAAATCAATTTTTACTGAGGCACTCGAGCAACCAAGCTTGGAGAAATTAAATCACGATTGATACGTATCGTACAGCATATTCTGATTGAATATGCATGAAACCCTGCTGTTACAATTATATTTATTAATTTTGCACAATATGACGCGTAGACTGCAGGATTAGAGGTGAGCATCAACGGAGCGTCAACGATTTTTGGTTGCACAACATCGCCAGCGCATCAGATAGTGTGAGTTCCATCTGTGTAATTAGAGTATTGACTGCCTTGATTGGCAAATCAATTTTTGTTGATGCACTTGAGCAACCAAGCTTGGACAAATTCAATCATGATTAATCCGTATCACACTGCATATTCTGATTGAATATGCATGAAAGCCTGCTGTTATGATCATATTTATTAATTTTGCACAATAAGACGCGTCGACTGCAGGACTAAAAGTGAGCGTCAACCATTTTTGGTCACACAACATCTCCAGCGCATCAGATGGTGTGAGCTCCGTTAGTGTAATTGCAGTTTTGATTGCCTTCATCGACAAATCAATTTTTACTGATGCACTTGAGAACCATGCTTGGAGAAATTCAATCACGATTCATACGTATCGCACAGCATATTGTGATTGAATAAGTATGAAAGCCCGCCGTTACCATCATATCTATTGTTTTTGCACAATAAGACGCGTAGACTGCAGGACCATAAGTGAGCATCAACGGAGCGTCAACGATTTTTGGTCGCACCACATTTCCAGCGCATCAGATGGTGTGAGCTTCATTAGGGTAATTGCAGTTTTGACTGCCTTTATCGACAAATTAATTTTCACTGATGCACTCAAGCAACCAAGCTTGGGGAAATGAAATCACCATTAATCCGTATCGCACTGCATATTCTGATGGAATATGCATGAAAGCCTGCCGTTATGATCATAGTTCTCAATTGTGCATAGTAAGACTCGTAGACTGTAGGACTAAAAGTGAGCGTCAACAGAGCGTCAACGATTGTTGGTCACACAACATCTCCAGCGCATCAGATGTGGTGAGCTCCGTTAGTGTGATTGTAGTTTTGACTGCCTTTATCGACAAATCAATTTTTACTGATGCACTTGAGCAACCAAGCTTGGAGAAATTAAATCACGATTAATCCCTATTGCTATACATATTCCTATTGAATACGGCTGAAAGCCTGCTGTTAAAATGATATATGTTCTTTTTGCACAGGATACACGAAGATTGCAGGACTAAAAGTGAGTGTGGACGATGTGTCAACAATTTTTGGTCATACAACATCTCCAACACGAGTGGATTCGGGTAAACTGCTATCGTTATCGCAGTTTTGACTGACTTGACTACCTAATCAACTTCAAAAATTCCGATCATAGCTAGTATCAACTTTTTGAACTAGAGCGTACATATGGACTTAACAACTAATTCTAAGTGCTAATGGAGTATCAACACATTGTCATAGTGCAGATAATGCTACTGCAGTTCGATGCAGCTGATATGGAATAGAACAACTAGATAGACGAATTTTGTGCATGAAAATACTTCGCCCATACTCAAGATTTAATTTGCCTACTGTTGCTCATGTTTATCATTTATTCCTACAAATGGTCTGTGGAAGTAGGTATTTACGACCTCAAGATATCCACAGTCTAATCGATCATTTTGACTGTAGTTCAATTCAAAATCTTATTCACTCTACTTTCATATTCCCTTCAAACTGTTTTTCGATGGCTGCTGCAATGTGCATTGATACATCCTGACTCGAAGTGAAGTATTCATCTAAGGCTGAACGTGTCTTTATTCGAGATTCGACCAATGAAATATTGCAAATGATTTTCGATAAATGGTGGACCTCCATGAATGTTCAAACAAAAACTCCAATTGTATGGAGCGGTTCCCGGCATGCACCAGCTTGGCAATTCTACAAACTCTGCGCAAATGCATCAAATGGCAGCCCTGGCATCATTTGTATTGTCTGTCATCAGTTTCTTGTACATCCATCCGAGAATGGAACAAGTACTATGGGGAAACACCTTTCATCAAAGGGATACAAAGTACAGCTGGAAAAGTTAACGGAGTCTGACGTTACTCTATTAACCGGTACGGCTGGTGATGAGCAAGCTCTTGCTGTACTCAAGAAGAAAGGCAGTCATGGCGTCATGGTGGCAAGTTATTCCCATCAAATACAAGTGGATTAACAATTGAAAATTATATTAATGATTTTGGCAGACTGAACGTCCAAAATTGGCAGACAATGACTTTATAACCCATGAATTCAACCAAGAAACCTGGAACTGCTATTTGATGCTAGAATGTGTTTCTGCACATATCCCATGGAATGCAATTACAAACCTTGAGTTACGACGAACGTTCAATGGTTTACGACATCAGTTGGTTCTACCGTCAGCCAGTACTCTCAGTAATATTTGCCGAAGAGAATACTCCCTAACAATTGATGCAATCAAAAAGCAGTTGCCAACAAAAAATACAGTCAGTGTAGCATTAGATGGATGGACATCAACCAATAAATTGAGAATTTTGTCGGTCATTGGGTATTATATCGATCGGAACTGGTGTTTACATGAAGTACAGCTTGCATTTGACGAGGTTAGTGGCTGCTTGGTTATAATATTTTGTACCGCTTACACAGAACTCTAGGTTAAAGGCAAACACACAGGTGCCTGACTGGCTGAGCATTTGAAGGAGGTACTTGAACGTTTCGATCCTACTGACGGTCGATTACTGGGAATAACTACTGATAATGCCTCATCCAACCATTCAATCACTCGGGAGCTACACTCTACACCTGAAACCTCGGGAATTGACTGGTCGGCATTAAGCAACCATATACCATGCATGGCGCATGTCATTCAGCTTTGTTTAGGGGCATTCATGAGTAATCTGGGAGTGAAAGGTCGAACAAAATCATGGGAAGCCAATGATCGTGATGAGCAATTTGGAGAGAATGAGAGTGCGGCATTGTCCAAAAGCCAAAAGCTGCAGAAGTCTGGAAATACAAGAATCTCTAAGGTGGCAGCCATGAAGCCTGGATTAGCTAAAATTGATGAAAAGGTAGTTACTATATGCTATCTACATTTACATTCTGAATACTGACTCTTGATATAGCAAAGAATGCTTGCTGTATTGATCACTCTGACTCCTGGAAGACGTAATGAGTTTCTCAACTGCCAGAAATCCAAAGTTCGAATTGCAGTACTGCCTACCATGGATGTTAAAACTCGGTGGAATTCTACTTTGGAATTACTGGAGCGGGCATACAGATTGCGAGAGTTTACACGCGAGTGGCTCAAAAACCCGAATTACAGTGATTACCGGCCCTTATTTACCACAGAGGACGAATGGATCATTGTTCAATACGTAATGGAGATGCTGAAGCCATTTCGTTATTGGACACTTTGGATGTCGAAATGGCGTACAGTCACCTTGCACCTTGTCATGACAATCTATAATGACATATTCGATCATCTGGACGGCGTCATGCGTGCTTTGGCAAAGAAAAAAACTCTGTGGAAAGAGGATCTGTACTTTGCTTTGAAGTTTGCACGCCAAAAGCTGTCCAAATATTACTCCGAAGTAACACCAGAGACGGGTATGCTCCTCATTGCAGCACAAGTCCTTGATCCATTTCGGAAGTTGCGATCATTTAGGAAGTGGGACAAGGCTATGGATGTTAATCCTGAGGACGAGGGTTCGTTCACTGCCCAGTACAAGGATGCATTCATATAATATGTCGACTACGAATACTGTAACAAAAATCTAGTTACGACAAACAGAAAATCTAATATAGTACTGAATCACGATCCCTTCACCTCAATACCACTCTCTGTGCCAGGTCAATCGACTTATGATCCATATGATTTGTCCAGTGATGATGAGTACTATACACTCGCAAACACAGCAGAATGTACTCCTGGGCGCACTGATCGTGCAGCACGTTTATTGACGGCCACCACACTCTATTTGAATTCACCTCCCGAGGTACCCAAAAATTGGGGACAAATCAATCCCAATCTTAATGATTATCATTCTGACCCCACAGAGATTAGCAGGGCATTCTGGAGGCCTGACGTAACCGATTGGTGGCGACAACAGGGAAAGATGAACACGAAGTACACTGATCTAGCCAATATAGCACGGGACATTTTCTCAATCATGCCACACGGGGTTGGAGTGGAAGCCAGCTTTTCACTTGGCCGAGATGTCAGTGGGTGGAGGCAGTCAAAAACTACGGGTGAAACACTTCGGTAAAAAGTGGTTGTTCGACAGTTGGCCAGAAGCAATCTTGGCCTTTTGGCCGGCGATACACATCCAATTGATGCGTCAGTATCTGATCACAATTTTGAAATCAAGACAGCAGCGGAGGAAAGAAAGCTGCAAAGGATGGCCAAGGTTCATAACTTTTTGGAAATGTGGCAAGGCAGTGAAAACCTACAGGCAACTCAGAAGGCATCACGCACTCAGAACAAGCAAATGACTGCCATGGGCTACATTTCAGATATTGAAGAGACAGTTAAAGCATCCTGGTTGGCCTTTAAACATAATGGCGTTGCAGCTTTCAAATTGACTCAAAAATCACCACTCCCACCGTCCTTATCGCAGATCGACCTCCCTGGTGGCAAAACCCAAGTCCTAAATATTCGACGAATACGTAGGATCAACCGCCATTCTGCCGAAAGTGATGATGAAAGTTCAGCCGAAACTAATTCTGATACTGACGATTGGCTCCATTGGAACGGTGACTTGGACGATCCACACTATGATGAAAACAATGTCGAGGCTGACGATGAGGATGATATGAATCTTTCTGATGATTCTAATGAAATTGATGAGGCAGAACAGCCAGATGTACATGCCGCCCCTTACATTGCAGGCTGTATTAGGCCAGTGCGAAAGTCGAAACGTACTACAACTATAGTCGTTAACAACTCTGCACCTGTCATTACGCAGGAAACACGAAAAGCAAAAGGAAATAAACGACGGTAGAGCGTTGACCTGTATATCATATTTCTTTTTGTTTTCTGTTTCTTATAATGGGGCATATGATTTATTTTGTAATTTTCTTGGTCATTATTGAGAAATGTTTCATATTTGAGCATATATAATGAAAAGACTGTTAATACAGTGTATTAGTAGAACACAAACGCTGGGCTCATTGGAATATTGTTTGTACAATTTTCAAGTTAAGTCTGCAAGTTAGATATGTTTAAAATGAATGAAAGATGGGCAATAATGAGACAATAGATATGATCGAAACTAAAATATTTGTGGTGATTGACACATACCACAACATACTGGAATTTACTACTGCATAAGATTAAATACAATTTTGGCCGTCTTTCTTCTATTTACAAAGTCAAACTACCATGTCGCAATACAAAATTAACAAATTGTACTTGTGATATTGAACTTAATTAAAACGAGAATAATAACAGTCAAAATCAAAAATATGCATCCCTCAGTTGCTTAAATCTAGGATTTCAAAAGTCGCATATGGAGTATTTTGCACCCGTTTTTGGACCCGTCTAATAACCCGATAATTTGGGCGGTTCCAAAATATGGAGTCAACCCGGACCGTTCTGTCTAGTTCGGTTCTAGTGGCAACCCAGACCATTGATTTGAAAACGGTTCGGTTCCAACCCGAACACGGACGAGAGGATCCGGGTTGGGACCGTTGCTGACACTAGGTATCGGCAGCAGTGGTAAATCTCAAGGAGTACCGGGGTGAATTGGATAGCATCCTGAAATGTTCATTTTTCAGAGGCATTCAGGCAACGTAGGGTATTGGTGACGACTGCCAACAGATAGCGGCTCATTGTTCTAAGTTCCTTTCGAGTCCACTGGCTAACCACCTCATATAATTTCTTGCGTTTCATCATTGTCAAGTATGCCTGTACGGATAACCACAGCTCGTTGTATTTTGAGAATCATTTGAACTTTTTAATGTGTTGTTGGAGCCACCGAAGAAGATGTTTTAACATGCCCAACTGCATTGTGTAAAGGAGGCCTGGTTTTGGAAGATTACTGACAAATGAACCGGTGTGCCATAATATATTGTCACTACGATTGATGCCATGCTCTCGAAGAATGGCTGAAGCCTCAACGGGGTCGTAAGTAATTGGCTTGACAACTGGTGGGGTTGAAGAAGCTATATCACTGGAGCTATCCGCAAGTTGGTGAAATCTGACTCGGGTAGTATATTTGGGATTCCGCAAGATCGCTAGAGTATCTTCCGCATCGTGCAAAGTTGCTCGGACAACATTCTACAATGCTTGATAAATATCATGATTGTGGAGTGCCACCGGTATGTTGATATACCTGCCCAATCCCTTTTTTTCAACTTCATACGAACGACTTAATCCATATCCATGATTTTGAAGTACCGCATGCACTGGATAGTTGGCAACCCATCCATACAGAAACATATCGCAATGCCGGTAATGACCATCGGCACAGTATACGGTGAACTGTCCATTTTGCACGTTGGTCAAAGGTTGCAGCAAGTAGTCAAGAATACTCGGCATAACGAGTTGATCATGGGCTCGTTGGTGGGCCTTTTGCGCAGTGGCAATATCGCGTAATTTCAATAGCTGTGGCAGAAGTGCTACCAGGACAATGCTGTGAGTTATTGGTTTCATCCGTACGGTGCTGGAGAGGTTGCCAAGGGACATGTATATCGGCCACACTTTCCTATCACCAGAGAAATTTGTGAGAGTTGTCGAATCAAACAAGAAAATAAGCGAACAACAGTTTTGCCTTCTGGGAGACAATGCTAAGCGTTGTCAGAACAATTTCTTTAATTCTCTACACAATGGACATACCTGGGTTTCCCACCAGCAGTCTGCTGTGTGCATTGCATTGTATGGACGACGCCCATTATTGCTGAAATGCCACGCGGAAGCATACACTGGATCCATCTCATATTCCATTTGACGCAAAAGCCAATTGGTGCATAATATGATATCCTGGCGGTAAAACTAGATTGGCTTAGGGTGACTTTCATTCCATCTGAAGTTTGTCGTATGCTTCATCCATGATTAATGGCCAAGGCCATTAGACATCAGGTCGATCATCTGATGGAGTATGTGTGTCGACTTTAGAGATTGTTTGACCAACTGTTGGAGCCCCACGTTTCCCTTTAACAAATCATCAATCAGACTCAACGTCACTATGTGGAAAGTCAATATCTCCGCAAGGCGAAACGCAGTATTGTCGGAAGATGGATGACAAGGGTTGTCATGACCATGTGAAGAGTTGTCTTCGGTTTTGGTGGGAACATAGTGCAGTGGCAGACCGGCATTCCGGAATGCATGTGTTACTGGTACAAGATCTGCAGGTGCTGCAGGCTCTGGTGATGGTGATTGTAGGTAATTGGGTGTATCAGGCACAGGATCATGGTTCCAAAAGAAAGGGGGTGGGTTTCGATTATTCTCATTGCTCAGGCAACTTTGGATATTTCGCTTCTACTTTTTGTTGTTGATAGCTATATTCGGATGTAATTATGAAGTGATGTTTAAAACCACTCGCATCATTGCATTGTGCTGTTGGGCATGAATGTTCTCCATATGCTGAATCCTCCAGGTATCAGAGTTGAAACGCTGGCCACAGACCTTGCAAATGAACATTCCGACATTTCGCTTCTTGGCTGATGGTATTGGCAACATTAGACACTGTTCATATGATTTTGAAAGTAGTTGAGAGTAAATATCAGATAATCAATTGTGGAATAACGCGTTTATGGAAAACTTCAAGATTGATGGAAGGATGGATATTTCAGAACAGTCAATCAATGAGTCGATGAGTACGAAAAGACATGCCTGAGTTTCTTAGAGTTGTTGATGGTTGGCCTGGCAACTGAAGTTATGTCAGTACTGAAACCAAAAAGGGATACGTACTCTAGACTTCTCCATCTATCATCATCATGACTGCTCACGGCCCCAAACAACCAGGCTCCGACCACAATATGCCAACAGGCGAAATACAGACTACATATAGGAAGTTTGCAGCAACTCCACAGAATGTCAACGCGTTAAAGCCAATCGAGTGGGTGTCGAAAAGCATCCGTATTTACCAGAAGAAATCTTTGGAGCATGTATAGGTGGGGAGTACTCATGCAGGCGTGTCGAAGTGGTACTAATAATTCTCCTGGTTGCCTTTTCATCGCAAGCTTTAGTCTGAGTGGTAGTTCTCATGGGCACTTGCATGTATTGAAGAGCATATCGCCGGCGTAGTAGACCATACTGACTTGGCTAGCATCTTCTGGAGTGGGCAGTGCTATTCTTGATGTCTGGGTGGAGTTCTTGGAGGAAGCTCATTTGAGTTTTTGATTTTGGCATATGATTTGATAGTATATTTAATCGAAAGTCTATGTGACAGTGCTTCAAAGTGTTACAGCAACCATGCAAGGTGCTGCCAATCCTTTCACGAATGAGTGAGATTTTGTTTTTGTAGCCAAATCAGAAGGCCTTCCGACAAGTTAAACAATTCATAGAGTTGTTACAACAATGTAAATCAATCAATATTTTTATCCTGCTGATTGCGACGTCTTTGGAGCATGGTGGGGCCTGAAACAGCGAGTTTAGTGTAATTTCTTATACTTGGTGTTGACAAAAGACAGTATCAAACCATCATTTCACATCGACCTCGTACCCAGACTCTCAATCACTCTTTACAATGTACAATGTTGTTCTAGCAACTTGAAAGATTGAAATGAACTATTTGTAGCATTTTAAACACATTGCGACAGATTCATAAGGTCCAATTTGAAATTTGGATGATATTGGTTCAGATATAAACCTTCTGTTCAACATGATTAAACATTGTGCCACTTGAACAACGACTTGCTTCTGTGAAACACTAATGATATATATGGGTGCTGCTCCTAGGTGCTCATCCAATTTTCTCTATCCCCCTCAAGCTTCACTTCTCATTTCACTGGCAATATCTACCATTGGTGAATTCAATCACTTGACTCCCCCTGCATAAACCAATTATATATTTAGCACATCGACTCAACAATGTGAAAGCTTGTTTGGCCAATGTCAGGTACAATCCTTATCATGCACGTTGGTATAATTGATCCTTTGCTAATTATTGTCAGATCCATTCTTAATGTTCTTTTGCCAACACTACTCATCTATAATGTAAGTCAATCCCTTCCATGCCCAGTCATAAAAATTAATCAATCACTAATCATCGTCAGACCAACTCCTCAAGTTGTCAGCTCAATGGAGCGCAAGCAGAAACCGTTCACAGATAGCTACCAGGCAACACTGAAACTGCACAAACGAATCTTTTGGGCTTTATGGCACCTACGCGCCCGTATAGTATTCCTGACTATATACTATGATGCCGAACTCAACAGCTGTGAGACATGGCTCGGGCTCCAGTGGGAGATTATCCATTTGGATGCGGAGACCTCAAAATATTTCAAACAATTTTCTCAGTTGTTTTGACAATGCAAAGCAACACCGGAGTGACACCATTGGTGGCTAGCTTGGAGCACTTTTTGGGGGGATATCAGAGATATATTAAGTACATCCAGGAATTCCACCAGCCTGTTGTGGCCTGCTGCCCCCACCGGGAACTTGCCAGGCTGACACAATGCACCCCGACCAATCCCTTTGGGTATGGGGATTCCAGACGACGACACCGAGGCTTCAACTATTGGCAATGCCCCAACAATCTCTCGAGTTACTCACACACCTCCTGCCCACAGTTCCACCAGTATTCGTGGTGGGATTCTCCTCCCTGAGCGCGGCCTGCAAGTTGACCAATCTTGGGTCCCAATCGACGTCGCAGTACCTGGATTTTGGATTGAGCATCAGCATTCGTATGACAACTTTGATTGGCATCAGGGAGTGATATGGAGAGTCACGCAACTTACTGACAGAATATCGAATGGCCTATGGCGTGCCATTCTCACATGTTGCCTGACCAATCCAGCATGTCTACCACGGTCGTTCAATGGGGCCCTTGGAAATCCTTTTGAAGAAATCGAACGTCCTAGCACCCAAGGCTCAGATGTGACTATTGCCAGATTTTCAGAAATCATCGCAGGGACAAGTGCAACAGGGTCCAACTTGGCAACTTGGGCCAACAACAATTCTTCTCGTCATGTGCACAACTTCAAGCATCTCCTATCGGCACATATCGCCAGACTACAAGATGAGGCAGCGGTCGGTGCCTGGCTGGACACAGAGACATATGCCCCTCCGGCCGTGCTTGTGATTGTTTGTTGTCCGACAATTTCTGAAATTGGCACCGCAACTTGTGGAACCGACATGACCGCCCCAGATGGCTCGGATTGTATTGATGGCTCCCGATTCATGCTCGAGGAAACAATGGAAGCTGCCTTCGAATACCTTTCAGATGATGTGAATAATCATAACAAGGAGCCTCCAAAGTTCACAGTTCCCGCCATGATAAAAGGCTTCATTGATTGGGTTGCCAAAGCCTTCCGATCGGTAAGGCAACTTCAGAGGTTATCGAGGTGACTCCAATCAAAGGCATATGTGTGACAGCCTCATCAATCTGTGGATAAAAATGCAAGGATTGTAAACCTCATTTGATTTCCACACGAATTGTATCATCGCCCCCGAATGATACCTGAGCAGCATGCTCGGGAGAAAGCATTGTTCATTCGACAGGGTTGCTCCAACAATTCTTACAATCGGTTGCGAGATGCCAATTCTTTCCCGGAATATATTCGGGAGGATGGTGACTACATGGACCAGGTAGACACTGCGGAATAAGACGAACATGATGATGACGACCCCGAATGTGGTTACATCAACTACCTAAGTCGTACGCTTGGTAGTCTCCCGCCCACCCAAACCCCGGACGATTCTCTGTGCAAGCCAATTGCGGACATGCCTCTGACTCCCGGGCCCTCGAACGCTGATGAATTTGATGATGCTCAGCAGCAGCTTCAAGATACGGGCAAGGGGAGAGGAGTGCAGCAGCATATGGAGTCTGACAATGAGGAGCCTGAGAATGGAGGTAATGGAGGGGGAAATTGATTCTGTTGGCAGGACAACTTCAGGAATTGGTACAGGGTTTGTTGTTTTTCATCTTATTTTCAGTTCTGTTTTTGGATCTTGTCTCCTTTGGTCTGTTTGGGTTTCCTCGGTTGAGATTTTGTTTTGTTTTTGCGTCACACCTTGTTTCGTTCGGCTAGAAATAATATGAGAGTGGGAAGGTTTGGGTGACTTTCATGGTTGGCAAGACAATTTTGGATGTTTGTGTTTTTGCGTCATAGTGCAGCTAGGAGTAATATGAGAGTGGGAAGGTTTGGGTGACTTGGCTGATTGGCAAGACAATTTTGGCCATTAGGTTTTTTTTTTTCGCTAGTGTGTTACTGGAATGCAATCTTATAGGATCAAACTCCAAGGGCACTCACACAAACTCAATCAGGCTGACAACCGTAATTGTTGTTTAGACAATTCACAATGTGGTCTAACCAAATATTCCAGTAGTAAATATTCACGGAAATTGGATATCAGAATAGTTAGACATGGTTGGAGACGCCATTCCTCTTGACATGAGATTTCATCATTTGTATGACTTGTAAAATTGTTGAACTATCTCAGTTCATGGACATTGACCGATATTTTAACATCTGTGACAAATAACCCTCGCACATACTCACGATATCTACCACTGGACCATTCTCATGCACAGTTGCTTCAACATCGAATACTAATACTCCAGAAATCTTTAAAGTAGGATCCGCTCCATCTAAAAGTCACAATAACAGTTGGCAGGGCAAGGCAGTGCCGCATACTATTGATCAGCAATCAGGTCAACATTCCAAACAGCCAAAAGTCGGAAACAACGGCCTGAATCGCTCGAGCAACACAAAAAACATTGCAGCAACTCTTTCATCAACCAATATACCTGCCACCAATATCAGGGGCCTTGCGATCCCTGGTTCAACAACTCTCCAGCAACCTTTGATGTTGCCACTGCCACCGATACAGCACCACTCATCAGCAGTGGTGGTATGCCATAGCCGTTCATTGTCAATGATGGAGATGATGTCAAGCCCATTACACCAGAAAGCTGACAAACCAGACAAATTGCCATGTCAATGTGTAACATTGTCATCACCTTCACACAAGGCAATTATGCAGAATCCTGCAGTCTCCAAAACCTCTCGCAGCGTAATGGCAATTACTGACAATAAGTACAGGGCATTACTCAATCATTTAACACAGACTATTGAGTCTTGTATTCTGCAGGGGAAACCATTCATGACCGATGAAGAAATAACTTTGGTAATTGCCTTCGCAACTCAGAGAATTGCCAGTACTAAGAAAAATCATTGCCAGGAAGTCAATGATTCATGGCAGGATATGGAACATGCATACGGATTCCAGGTTTGGTGGAATGCATGCAATAAGAAGACCACCACATACGTATGTGATTTCAACAATTTTCTGCGTCGCTGACTTGACTCTAGAAACAGCTACAATTGAGCCTCAACTCCGTCTGATCCTCAATAATTGGCAAAGCCAGGGCCATAGTCAGATCGCTTTCCAACCTCCACAGTTGCTCCAGCAACGCTGACATGCTCTCGACAGTCAGGCATTGCCTGAAGAATGACTGGTTTATTTGGATACTTGAGGATCGTGAGAAGTCATATGATGTGTGTGACCGGTATGTTACCTGGCTATCAATTTTTGAGAGTGACACAACAATTCAGGACGTTGCTTCTGCATTCTGCACCGAAATGATACCTCATTTCCTTCATCCTAGTTCATCTGCAAAAATTCGGACAAGGGGACCGCTGGCCAGGGGCAAGTACAATTGGATTCGTGAGACCGTCACGCCAAATCTCATAGTTCTCTCAGCAACTGCACTGCAATAGGCACTAGGTGAGTATGAAAGGACCGAGGGCAAGACTCCTAACAGACACATGAAGCCATCACCACAGCTTCTATTCTCCCTGGAGAAAGTCATTTGTAAGTTTAAGTAATTCAGTGTACTGCGCATGTTGTACTGACAACTCAAGCATTATATGTCAGGCATATGGAGTGCTGGAATGGCTTGCCAGGAAAGTATCGTGACGGAGTGAAGATAGAGATCAAGAATCAGTTAAATCGCCTGATCGTTGGCATGCCAACTTGGCCGGTTACTCCTTCACCGCCAGTGCCTGCTCCCAACCTTGCAGCCATTAACCGTTTTCATGAGGATGACACCGAGGTGGAGGATGAGCCAATTTACCAACATCTTCCTGAGATACCTGTTGCGAATAACTTTTGCGATATTGAAGATGGTCTGGACAATGAACAAAATTGTCTCAACGATGAACATGATGGTGACCACCAATGCCAATATGGCTATCAACCTGATCTCATTCGTAACTCAGATTTCCATATCGAGTATTGTGAAATAACATGGGATTTTCAGGGCAATTGTCGGAGTTGGCCGCACAATTGTGCAACAGTAGATAACTCAGATGACGATGGTGAGCAGCTTCCAGATGAAGACTGTCAGGTGAGGGAGCAGTTAGAGGTGAAGGAGGAGGTGGAGGGGCAGAGGAGGCAGAGGAGGCAGCAGAGGAGGAGGACAGGGGTAAGAAGACAGATGGTGTGAATGGCTATAAGCAGGAATAGTAATACAATGTAGAAAATTGTTATGGCAACTCTTAGCATTATTGTGTGGTATAGACAGTGCAATTGAACTGTATATCATTCAAATCTGCTGTAATGACCATGTCAATTTTGAAGAATAACACTGCAATTGAATGCGCCAATACATAAGTTCATACTCATCAAATACAGCATTCGTTAGATGTGACTGTGATATGTAGTGAGTGACATACAGATTTGCCATGTAAATTGTCCAGGTGGTATGGTACATGACATAGAGATGAGAAATGGCAATGATGGTAGAGTGTGTATGGAGCAACGTACAAAGTTGTACACTCATTCAAACCGATCGGATAGTAAGTTACCTAGCGCACAGGTAATGTAATGCAATGTGTAATTACCTGCTCAATATCTTTTGGCGATTGTCATCAACCTGCTCGAATTGAATCAGTGTTGCAATGTTATGTCGCTTGATCGAGATGGCAATGTGATGAGTTGCCACTGCAACCGGGACTGCAGTTGTAAGCACAAAGCCAATAACACTCACCTACATAAGGGTGCAGTTGCGTTGGGAGCGTTGGGAGTGTTGGGTGTCAATGTAGGCACCCAATGCAACTCGGATATTTTTCTAATTCAATGACCAGCAGGTTAAACAAATTGCTAAATAAACAGCAATCTGTGAAAAATGCGCAAGAACAAATATTGGAGTTATTGGTAGAAGGAGACAAGGTCATCAAGGAATGGAACGACTTGAAACAGGAGCTGCTTCTTTTGGAACCAAAGTTAGGAACCACAGAGAAAAGAATCCGAGAATGCAATCACAGAGATCTAGAAGAAAAAGTCCATAACTTGGAACAACAGCTGGAAGAGGATATTCTAGATCTGGCGGAATTGAAACAGGACCTGGAAGATGCTCAGACACAGATGGAGAAGTTCAGGAATTTGGCAGAGGAAAAGCAGGAACAAGTAATCCGAATCTTGAGATTGACGGAAGGAAGGACAGAAACAAGGGAAGAAAGGGAGGAGAACGTAAATGAGATTGCCAGGTTTTAAGGAGAAGACAGAAAGGAACTCCGAGAATGGAAGGTGCAGTTAGCTTTGAAGATTGCCAGAAAATCAAAAGCTTTCAATACCGAACAAAAGAAGCTGAGGTACGCAGTGGAGTGGCTGAAGAGTATAGCTTTCGCACAATTGATGCCGTTATGCGATGAGATTTCCGGACAAGTCAAACTTGAAATCTTGAAAAACCTTGTTGCCTTGGTAGACATAGCCTTGGGAGACCAAAACAAAGCAGCGATGGCCAGGAGGGAACACTTGAAACTCAAAAGACAAGACAATGAATTCTCTCAATACTACGTGCAATTCCAAAGATACATAGTGGATGTCAAATGGAACGTAGAAGCCCAAATAGACATAATATGAAAAAGACTATCCAACGAACTTAAGAACTCCCAAAAACACACTGAGGTGCCAGAAAATCGGTCAAATTCGTTAAAATGTGATCAAGAAGCGACTCACAAATAAGAATATGAACAGCAGAAAAGAAGTTAGGAACATGGGAATGAAGCAACAAGAAGTCTGACCCAACAACAAACACTACATCGGCCCCAGATTCGGCACCAACAGGAATGGTAGCAGGATACCTCAGCCCTACCCTGATGGCTTTTGCAGTAGCAAAAGGGATGATAATTACTTCTGAAGAATACAAGCAGCGAACAGACCGAAGACTGTGTATGTACTGTGGTAACAGCAAGCATTTCACGGCATCGTACCTGAACAAATTGAACAGTACATCAGGACAGATGGAAGTAACCCATTTTGAGGAAAGCAGGAAATGAAACGGACACAGATTTGGGAACAGGAAAAAGAAAAGAAGTCAAGTTAGGAAAAGTCTCGGCCAGTGCAATAAGGATGGCTATTGTACTGGATACGAATCTCCTATGTCTGCAGCTGTTAAATCTTGTTTTGGAATATTGCAGTTTTCGATTAGTAGTGCAGAAATTAAAGATTCCTTAATCAAACGGAAACATCTTGTTGTAAAATGTTTGCTGAAAATCTGAGACAGGTCAATCAACACATACGCCCTAATCGACTGCAGAGCCACAGGAATAGCATTTGTCTAAAAAGATTTTGTTTGCCATCATCAGTTAGAAGTACAAGAATTACGAATATGAAGGGAGTTAGACGTTATTGATGGAGGATCCATCCAATCAGAAACCGTTATGACCATGGCCAAGTTAAACATTGAAATATTACCACATCAGGAGCAATAACCAGCATTTGTAACAATCTTAGGGTATTACCCGATTGTGCTGGGATTACCATGGTGACAACTCCATGATTACATGGTCAAATTCCAGAGCAAATTGATTGGCTTCAAAAGCCATTACTGCCAACAGCTCTGCCAGCATCATTCGAGCATATGAGTATGGGGCAACTACATGGAAACATCAGCCACAGATGTGGAAGGGCCAAAGTTAGACATCTGTGCAGTAGCAGCATCACCGTTTGTGAGGAGAATGATGAGGGAGAGACACAAGATTTATGCCGTCATACTGTACGAAATCAATAAAGGCTGGGAAATACAGAACTCACAGCAGAAACCCCTTGAAGAGATCATCCCCAAGGAATGCCATGAATTTCTGACCTTGTTCGGCAAGGTAGTGGTGGAAATGCTACCACAGAACCAACCCTACGATCATAAATTCAGCTGCAAGAGGGGTTCACACCGCTGTTTGGACCTATATTTAGCTTGCTTAGAGAACAGCTACAAGTGTTAAAAGAATGGATAGAAAAAAACTTGTCCAAGGGATTTATCCAGTCATCATCATCACCTTGCGGAGCTCCAGTACTTTGAACTCCAAAGCCACGATGAGGCTTAACACACTGTGTCGATTACCAAAGCCTAAATGAAGGAACAACAAAAATCCAGTTCCTCCTACCATTAATCCAACAAACATTGCACAGACTGTTGAAGGCTCGATATTTCACCAATCTAGACGTCTACGATGTTTTTGACATGATCAGAATCGAAGAAGGAGATGAATGGAAAATTGCTTGCACAATCTACTACAGACTTTTCAAATCCCTGGTTATGCCCTTTGGACTTATTAACACACCAGCATCCTTCCAAGAATTCATCAACAATACATTACAACCCTTCCTGAACACTTTCTGCACGGACTTTTTGGATGACATCCTCATCTACAACGATACCCTCAAATAGCACATGAAATACGTCTGAGTGGCAATGATATCATTCAACGCAGCAGGCCTCAAATTAAAAGCTGAGAAGTGCGAGTTTGATAAGGAAGAAGTCAAATAGGTAGGATTGATCGTCGGAGTAGACAGAATCTGAATGGATCCAGGGAAAGTCTAAGCAGTCGAAAACTGGGAAGTACCAGGGAAATTAAAAAAAGTCCAAGGCTGCCTAGGCTTTGCTAATTGTTATCGACAATTCATACGAAATTATAGTACAGTAGTTCAACCACTAATATTACTCCCGAAAAAGCTGATACCTTTTCACTAGGGTCCCCATCAGAGAAGAGCATTTACTGAGCTCAAAATACCTTTTATGATGGCACCAGTACAAGCGCATGTCGATTATCAAAAGACAATAGTTAAAGAAACTAACACTTCGAGCTACATATCTGCAGGAGTCCTTTCTCAGTATGATGATTATGGAGTACTACAGCCTGTGGCATTCCTTTCCAAAAAGGATTCAGCCGACGAAGAAAATTACGAAATCTACGATTAAGAATTAGGTGTTATAGTCAAAAGCCTGGAACAATGGAGATCCGAATGCAAAGGTTCAGCATATCCAATAATGATTCTCACAGACCACAGAAATCTGGAATACTTCATGATATCGAAACTGCTAAATCGAAGGCAAACCAGATGGTCTGAATTCCGGTTGCAGTTTAAATTCAAGATAGTTTATCAACCAGGAATGCCAAGTCAAAAACCTGATGCACTCACAAGAATGCCAAGAGGCATTCCTCCGAAGGTATGGGCAGAAAAAACCCAGCAGATGGTGCTAAAAATGGAAAACCTCGACAAGAGAGTACGAAAAGAGTTAATTGTGGTCTTCGCAAAGACAGTCAACCTCAATAATGACTCCGCCAATCCCAAGGAGATATGGAATTGGCGTGAAAAGATATGCCAGAATTGCCCATTTGACAGCAGTGAATGGATATGTACACAAAAAGATCAATCGCCAGATATATTTGAAATACAACAAGCCCAACCAATGGATGAGAAAAAACTCAAGTGGATCCAGGAGTGCCATGATTCTCTGGTCACAAGACAACCAGGACAAGCAAAAACGTATCACCTGCTAAGCCGAAGCCATTCTTGGAATCAGATGCAGAAGGATGTAGACCACTACATACAAAATTGACACACCTGCCAGGGGAGCAAGGCAACCCACGGAAAGACTCATTGCTTGTTACAATGGTTCAAAGTACCAGAACAGCCATGGAAGAACGTGAGCATGGATATCGTAGTTGAACTACCAGAAAGCAAAGATCTCAATGCAATATGGGTAGTAGTCGATCGCCTAATGAAGATGTGACACCTGGTTACCTGAACTGACACAGTAGATGGAAAGAAGCTGGGGGAAATATACGTCAAAGAAGTGTTCAAACTGCATGGACTGCCAGAAACAATAGGGTCTGATCGAGGTCCGCAGTTTATTTCACAGTTCTGAAAAGACATATATGAAAGATTTGGAATTGAACGAAGATTGTTAACTGCGTTTCATCCTCAGACCGACAGCCAGACTGAAAGAATTAATATGGTAATGGAACAGTACCTCCAGAACTTCGTCAATTATCAGCAGGACAATTGGGTCCGGTGCCTACCAATAGCGGAGTTTGCAGCTAACAATCGCACTTCGGAAATGACTAATTCCTCCGCATTTTTGGGCAATTACAGCTTTCACCTGCGAATGACCTTCGACCAACATCCAATCAATGATCCCAATGATATTTGCGAGGTAAATGCCTAAAAGATGGCCCAACAGATGGAGTAATCTTTCATCAAACTTAGAGCAGAAATGATAAGAGCCCAAGCCATACAGTCCAAACTGGCCAACCAATCGCAGACAGTGGGAAAGCAGTTACAGATACAAGACAAAGTATGGAAGGATGCCAGATACCTATCGACAGCCCAACCAAGTAAGAAACACGTCTGGAAACATATTGGACCGTATGAAATCACGGAGGTCGTCAGTCCATGGGCCCATAGAATCAAGGTACCAAGTCCACTACACATTCACACTGTTCAACTGATTTCTAGATTTGGGATGGATGCTCAGGATCCTCTGCCGAATCAAGAAGATGAACCACCGCCACCGCTGATAGTGGACAGGCAAGAAGAGTACAAAGTTGAGCGGATAGACGATTCCATGATGTTCCGAAAGCATCAGCAGTATTTGGAAAAATGGAGGGGCTATGACGAGTGCAGCTGAGAGCCTGCGACAAACATGTATCGACTCAAGCCTATCGACTATTGTCACTCCAAATAACCTGGCAAGGCTGGGTCATGAACTGTGTAGATACTTTGAAGTGCAGAGGGGGAGCTACTGTCACGGTTGTGCTGAGTGACAATCGATGGTGGAGTATTGATCAGTGAATAATATAAAAGATAAAGCATGACAAGAATGAAATCAGGTTCCAAATGAAGGCTAAAGCACGACAAGAGTGAGATCAGGTTTCAAACAAAGGCTAAAGCTTGGCGAGAATGAAATCTGGTTTTGAACCGAGGCTGGAGTATGACGAGAATGAAATCACGTGGTGAATGGAGGCCAAACGCACAATGAGAATGAAATCAGGTTTTGAAGGGGAAATGAAGAAATCGTGCAAATGCGATGTACAAAGACAGTCGAAGTTCAGAGGTAATATGGAATGAGTGAATCACTGTATATAAAACCAGGTGTATGGCAGAGGATGAGTTTCTTTCTTCACTTGTTTTCTCATCTATAAAACAATCAATTAGCTTCGCCTTTCACTTCATTCACAGTCAGTGATTTTCGATCGAGTCTCTTACACACAGTCTTCATTTCTTTAGCCATAGGTTATTCTCGACTCTCGAGCCTTCTGGCTCTTGGATTTCATTACCCCTAGAACCCCGAGCCCTAAATACTTCACATCCAGCCTTGAATCCTTGCCAATGGCATGGAATTGTGTACCTGTGCTACTTCGTACTCCTCTTCTCTATCAACTATCACCGGTGGTAGGGGTTCTTGCTTGTGTAGTGGAAGAGGGTCCTGAGCAGCACATTGTAATTGAGATATTGGTTGAACATCGCGAATACATAGTTGGCTTAGTAATTCACTCAAATTAGCCCAGGGGTTGATAATTTTGGTGACTTTGTATGGCCCGATATGTTTCCAGTTGAGTTCCTTGCTCGGTTGGGTTGTGGATGGATTTCTCGCATCCAGCCATACTCTATCACTGACTTCCAATGGTGTGCCAACCCTTCGGAACTTGTTTGCCTGTTCAGACTGTACTTCCTGGGCTCATTTCATTGCTGTCCTGAGTTCCTGAACAGTTGCTCCATCTATTGGGCCATCTGCTGGGTGTTGACTTTGCGAATAATGTTAGCATCTTTGATCAGGTGTTGGCCAAAGGTTTTTTGTGGATGAAAGATATAGATGCCAAAAGAAGTGCAGAAATACATTGTTTCCGAGGTATGATTGTTAGCTGCAAATTCTGCCAATGGTAACCACCAGTCCCAATCATCCTTTGGGTAATTCACAAAGTTTTGGAGATACTGTTCCCTTACTGCATCGACTCTTTTAATTTGGCCGTCAGTATGAGTATGCAATGCAGTTGACACTCTTCATTTGATTCCTAATCTTTCAGAAATGTGTTTTGAAAATTCCGAATCAAATTGTGGCCTACGATCAGACACAAACGTTTCGGGCAGTCCATGCAGTTGGAATACTTCTTTAACATACATTTCTTCCAACTTCTTTCCCTCTACTTGATTAGTTCAGGGTACTGAATGTGGCATCTATGTTGCACAATCGATTACTACCCATACTGCATTGATATCTTTGTTTTGTGGGAGTCTGACTATGAAGTTCATGCTCATGTCCTTCCATGGTTGCTCAGGTACATCTAACGGTCATAACAAGCGATGAGGTTTTCCATAGGTCGCCTTGCTCCGTTGGCAGGTGTGGCAGTTTCATACATAGCAGTCTACGTCCTTGCTTATTTGGTTCCAGCAATGGCTTTGGTTTAGCCGGTGATATGATTATGCTTGTCCTGGGTGTCCTGTGACCGGAGAATTATGGCATGTCTGAATCCACTTCATCTTGCCCTCCTCTGTTGGTAAGATTTGTGTTTCCGAGATTTCCCGTGACTGATTCTTATGTGTACATAGCTCTTCACCACTGTTATACAGGCAATACTGACATATATTTTTTATCCAGTTCCATAACTCTTTGAAGCTTACAACGTTGCTATCAAGGTTAACAGTTTCCGCAAATGGTACAATTGACCCTCTGGGTACCCTTTTGTGGAGGTTTTCCGTTTTTAGCACAATTTGCTTGGTTCATTCTGTCCCCCCGTTCTGAGTAATGTCTTCTGGTATACTTGTAATGGCATCGGGTTTCGGACTTTGCTTTCCTGGCCGCACAACTATCATGAATATGAACTTCAACAGAAATTTGGACCATCTGATCTGCCGTCAATGTAACAGTTTCAATGTCATGAAATACACCAGGTTCTTGTGATCTGTAAGAATCTTCATCGAATGTGTTGAACCTTTGCATTCAGATCTCTATTGTTCCAGGTTTTTGATCATCGTGCCTGATTTTGGGGATGGATTTCATGATTTTCTTCAGCGGATGAATGATCATTGGAGCAGAAGCCTACTGGGAATAGCATTCTTTGGTCGTTGTATTGAGAGAGGACTCCTACAGATACGTTACTTGAGGAGTCAGTTTTGTGGACTATCCCATTTTGATAATCGAAATGGGCTAGCACTGGTGCCCATGTAAAAACCCTTTTAAGTTCTGCGAATACTCTTTTTGATTTGGTTACCAGCCAAATGGTACTAACTGCTTTGTGAGTTTTGTTGGTGGTTGCACTACCTTGCTATTAAGCGGTATGAACTGTCGGCAGAAATTCGCAAAGCCTGTGAAAACCTGCACATCCTTGATTTTCCCAGTTGCGGCCCAGTTTTCAACCACTTGCACTTTCTTCAGATCCATTCTGATTCTGTTTGCTCCAACTATTAATTCTAGATGTTCGACTTTCTCTTTATGAACCCCACACTTCTCTGTATTGAGGTAGATGCTGGCTTCCTTGAGTGATGTCTTTACCGCTTGGATATGCACTTTATGTCCTTTCAAATTATCGCTATAAATAAAAATATCATCCAAAACAGCACTACCAAATATGTCCAAAATGGCATGTAGCATATCATTGATACATTCTTGAAAGGATGCTGGCACATTGGTAAGTCCAAAGGGCATGACTAAGGATTGAAACAGTCAATATCATGTGCTGAAAGCCGGATTCCATTTGTCTTCTTCTGTAATTGTAATCAAATCATATACATCGCGGCCATCTGACTTGGTGTAGTAATGGACATTGGAGAGTCTTAAGAAGATTTTTTGAACCAGTGGAAGGGGGTACTGGTTGTGTACCATTCCTTGATTTTACCCCAGATAGTTGATACAGAGTTTTAGACCACCTTCTGGCTGTGGAACAAAAGGTACTGGTGATCCACAGGGCGATAAAGATGATTGGATGAATTCCTTGGACAAGTTCTTTTCTATCCATTCTCTTTGGACTTGCCACTCTTTTCATGACAGGCTGTAAATAGATTGAAATGGTGGTATAAAGCCCTTTTGGAACCCAATCATGTGATCGTCAGGTCGGTATGGTGGTAGCATTTCAGCAATTACCTTACTGAACAGGGGAAAAAACTCATGCTATTTCTTGGGGAAGACATCTTTGATGGACATTTCTTGTAGATTTGTCATTCCCAAGGCCTTATTGATTTTGTACAGTGGGATGGCGTAAACTTTGAATTTCTTCCTTTTTATTGTTCTTTCGAAGGGTGATGCTGCTACTGTATAGATATCCAATTTTAGTCTTTCCGGATCTGCTGCTGTTGTTGACATTTGATTGCCCCATATCCATACGCTCAAAAGATATTGGCAATGCCATTGACAGTAGCTTCATTTACACCCAATCCTTTGAGCCTGGAATTTAACCATTATATTGTGATGTTGTAACTATGGCAATCCTAGTACAATTGGATAATGCCCCAACTGTGTTGGAAATGCTGGTAGTTACTCATGATGTAATCGTATTCCTATATTTTACTTGGCCATGGTTGTGATAGTGCCTGATTTGATGGGCCTTCCATCAATAATCTCCAAATCTGTTGACTTTTGTAATTCCTTCACTTCTAATCACTAATGGTGAAAAGGATCTTTATCCACAAATGATAATCCCGTGGCTGGGCAGTCATTTCAAGTTTGCATATCGATTAACCTGTCTCTGATTTTCAGCAATCATATCACAAAACGATACTTGCTTCCCATTAAAGACTCTTTGATATCTGTGCTACTAATCCAAAACTGTGAAATTCCCAAAGAAGACACAACAACTGTAGAACAACAAAATTCGTTCCCAGAGCAATGGCCATTCTTATTTCACTGGCTTAAACTTTTCCCAACTCTACTTACCTTTCCCTTCCTTTTCCCTGGTTCTGATTTATATTCAATGGATTGATTTCTACCTATTCTGATGCTGCCTTCAATTTCCCTGGACATGATTATGCAAAGTGTCTGCTATCTCCACAGTACATACACTGTCCTCCTTCCCTGTGCCACTTGCATTCATCCAGAGTAATTTTCATCCTGTGGACTGCGAAGAAATCTATTGGCGCAGGGCTATGATAACCTGCCCCAGTGCCTGCTGGTGCTGTTTCTGGGGCTGGTGTGGTGTTCCCCAGGGTTTCATATTTCTTTGACCATGCTGTCAATCATCTGGATATCATCCCAGCCACTCAAGTGCGGATCTGTGAATCTCCTTTCGAGCAGAGTTTGACAAATTCTGTAAGGTCTTGCAGAAAGTTGCAATGTTGTAGTGAATCTTTCAGTTGCTTGGATAAGCTTTGTCTTAGCACTTTTACTTGGGCTGCTGTGTTCCAGTCAACATCCGGCACCCATCATTGCAATTCTGCATAATAATCAGGGAACTCATGGTCTTTTTGTCAAAACTTAAGGAGTTGTCAATTCGCAATGGTTCATTTGTCTTGATATCCAAATGCTAGCCGAAATGGATCCAGCAATTCTTCTAGTGATTCTAACTTCAGATCTCCAGTGTTGCTGTTGATGTACAGTTGAACTTGATTCCGGGCCATGCCTTGTAGTGAATTTGCCGCAAACATCATCTTGGATTGTTGGCTGAAGAATGGTCCTGGTGCATCTGCAATGTTCATGGCTAGTTGTGCCATCTATCCTCGAAGAGCCCTTTGGTCTGCTCCAGAGATGCTGAGTATTTCACTGCCTTTGTATCCCCTGCCACCGTTGCGACTAACCGATGTTTCTGCCAGTACCAATACTCACTTGATCTGATTCCAATATTTGTTTCTTTCTTCATCCATCAACCTCAAATGTTGTGGTGTATGCTCTGAATCTTATTTCATTTCTTTTGTGCCGGCTGGTGCTCTGTTTTCCAATTGTTGTTCTAGATCTGTGATCTTGGCTTGCAGGTCTCCATATGTGCAGACTGTCACTGTCACGTACAAGTCTTGGATTTGTAGTCATGTGAATTCAAGCTCTTGGTCTGTATTCTCTTCGTTTGCTTGGAGGTTCTTTCCTGCTGTCATCAGGGCAGAGTTCCTCTTTTGGACTTTGTCAATAGTTGTAAATTGGGTGATGATTTGCTTGTTCAGTCAGCTTACTTGACTGTCGACGGGGGGGCCTGTTGTAGTTGACTCCAAATATCCTTCATTGCATTTGCCGCTTCCAGTACTTATTGCAGGTCCAGCTTGGTGAACTCGACCAGTATCTATCTCGCAATCATTTCTGTGCTCATTCGGGAAAGATGTATATTTCGAGTGACTTGGGCTGAGAAGCTGCTGTCCATCCTGCAATTTTCGAATGGTGATTGTTGTGAGTATATGAGGATTTTCCAGCAGAATGTTTGTACAACTTCAGGACACACGTTACAGATATGCCTTCAGATATCATTTTTCCAATATATCCAACACTCGTTGCCACCAGAAATTTTACACAAAACACAGTTATTGGTGTTGCAGTACATCAATGCCTGATGGTTAATTGCTGTTGATCATTTTCCCTAAGAAAACAAGTATTTGCTTGTCGTTCGGCTATTTACCAAGGCAAGAGGGATTCGAGGTCAACAGTTCAATGTAAACATAGTATAAAATCTTGTTGCTATATGCAATTGATAAAAGTATCGACTTTCTCCTTGCTACAGTCGCAGGTTGATTTTACAGCCCAATCCGGAATTACTCTGCAGTTGCAGTGGATGGTTGGATTTGGATAATAGTGATCAAGATCTCCTTTTTCTTCGGATCAATAACAAAAATCAATACAGTTGCAGGTTCCTTCATCCTTGGTCATATATTTGGAAGTGACACTTATTGGCAGATAATCTGGATTCATAGGTGTTCAAAAGGTGCACAGCAAGATCAACAGATGTGTCTCCGATACAGGTGGATAACAAGACAGTTTTTGAAATTGCATGTCAATTCGAAAACACAACAGAAAATGTTACAGGTGCAGTGACAATTATTGCAGCCTGCACGGTGGGGATATGGACACATCAACTAAAAATATAACAGGTAGCATCGATTATAGACTTGTTTTTCTATCAAAGGTTTGTGGCTCAGATATTGACGGTTCAGGGCTCAGGATTTGAGGGGTTATAAAATTCAACAGCTGGAAAGGCTAAAGGATCGAGGATAGCCTGTACCTAAGGGGACAAAGACTGTATGCAAGAGACTCAATTCAGAATTACCATGTGTGAAAGAAGTGAAAGCCAAAGATGATTGATTATTATATAGACAAGATAACAAGTGAAGAAAGACACTTATCCGCTGCCGAACGCCTCGTTTATATACAGTGATTCACTTGTTCCATATTACCTCCAAACTCCTGCTTTCTTTGTATACTTTCTTTGCACGATAGGTATGTTTCCCGTCCAACCTGATTTCATTCTTGTTGTGGTTTAGCCTCGATTTGAATCCTGATTTTGTTCTTCTCCCGCATTATTCTTTGTAGTATTGATCAATCATCATTCCACCATTGAATATCTCTCAGTCTAACCATGACACTTTCAATCCATTGGAATTGAAGTAAATTCTCAAATCAATCAGAATTCTACTCGAACATTGACTGGTCAACTTGGAATGACACTCCAGGTGTTACATAATATTGTTGGCAAAGAAATACTTCCAACGAAGATGCAGTCACTCAACACAATTCTTAGTGATTCAGTCCATACATATTCTATTAACAGTAGGGGTTTGCAACTTTGCAAGCTTTCATACCTACTAAAATACTTCTAACTGCCTGGCAAGAGAAATCCAGGACAGAGAAGGGGGCAATCCATATTGTCTTTCACTTGAATAAATCTTTTGCAGTGATTTTCCTGATTTCAGATTTATTTTTGTCAACAGTCTACAATGTTGTTACTTATTCTACTGACTGCCAATCTTTTGAAAATACCCCTGGCAGTGGCAGACCATGTATTTTGATTCAGTGAAAATAAAGATATATTATGTGAGTAGTGAAAAAAGAAAGACTAATATCAAGAGCCAAATTGTGCAAATTATATATACCAAAGAAGTCACAATCAACCATGGATCAGTATTTGTATCAGTATATCTATATTCTGAAGCTGGCAAAGAAAAACAATGCTTGAAGACAGACACCTCTTCCAAAGGCTATAAACGATACATGAGCACAACAATTGAATCCATGAAATGTGGGAAGGGATTATATGGCCTAATGAATACTCAGTGGTGATAAGAAATTCTGGACTACCAATGTGGGTCTTTTGACAACCACTGAAAATATAGTCTAAACACTGCACTGTACCAATGTGAAAGGGCAAAGTGGTTTCCTTAATGGTTTGGATTTGTTGTTGGGGGAGAAACCATGGAACCTACAATTCTCTCATTGTCAAATATGTTAACAAGGGTGTCTATATTAAATTTCTTGAGTATTTTCTTCTTCCTGTCTTTAAACATGTCCATAACACTCTAGAGAATCCTATTTTCCCACAGGGCAATGCAGCAATACATAAACCAACTGTGGTAATAGATGTTTTTGCAAATTACAATTTTCAGGCTGATCATCAACCACCCTATTTCCTAGACCTCAATTCTATTGGATATATCTTGGTGGAGCTCAGGTGCAGGCTGCATAGGATGTACGCACAGATTTGAAATGTAAATGGAGGATCAGATATAGTGAAATGTAGTTGGCTGAAATCCTGCCTGAGATCTGGGTGGAATTACCAAGGGCATACTGTGGAAAACTGTAGAAAAGTATGTTTGACAGGGTGGCTGCTGTAACTAATACCAAGCAATGGTATACAATACACCAAATATGTAATTTTATTTCATTTTGTTTCTCCTTACACAGACATCATTATAAGTATCTAGAGACTTTGTAATTTTGATTTGAAAACTGTATAATCTTTGATTCTGGTATAACAGGAATTGTTTGTTGCTGGAAACAATATTTGCAAAGGGGTACATGGACCAAATTACCAAGACTTTGGCATTGTAATTGAACTCTTTCTACTTGTATTGTGATACTAAGCTCTATTAATAAACTACAATTTCTACTGTTCTGGTTGTATAAATGTTTTCAGTTTGGCTGGAATATCTTTTCCTTACTTTTGACCAGAATCTTACAATTTAATGATAAGTATTAACCTATATATCAACCAAGGAAAATCCATGGAAGAATATTTGTGGAACAGAGATTATATTCAATATCACTTAAATATCGTTTGCACAAGTGCTGCCAAGTTGAAAGAAGGTATAAGTATCAACTATATTGTCTTTGCAAATTATTGGACTTTTTACAAAGATATATACATTGAATATAAGGATTAGAATACTCGTTGTTGTGATCATAATTGCAGAATAATCTATTTGATGATCAGAAAAGCAGCAGCTACTGTATCATTTATTACAATAATGATTTTTGATTAGATTGTTGAATGATACTAGATTCTATTCCCCTGTGATTCGGATATCTATTTCTACACCACTGGTCAAACCTTGTATATATTTTTAAACATACCCACCACTAGCTATTACTGTATTACAGTTGTGCAAAGTAAGGATTGATATAAGATGAACATATTGGTTTATAAGAAAAACCTGTTTATGCATCACAAGAATAACAAAAAAATATTTGAGTAAATACACAGGCTGATGGAAAGAATAATGTGATTGGAACAGAAGAAAACAAGTTTGGAGAATTATTAAAGATAAGGAGTGGCATAATATATTTTACTGGAAAAGTACCTACAACCAAGAAACCAACCACCTGCATTTAATATTTATCAAGTCAAATAATCAGTTTTAACTACTCTTCCGGACTGTGTAACCACTGAAGGTTGACCATTGACCTCTACTCCCCTGTTTTCATTTTCTTGGGAATCAACTGGGTACTCCATACTTCTGAAATATAATAGAGCCCTCCTCCCCCTGACTTTTCTCATCATCACACCCCCCTCCATCTGTATGTTCTTCTTCATTCTTCCAATTACTAAGACAATGTGTATCCACCTTCTTTGTACCTACACCTTGCTTTTCCACATATTTAGACCCTTTAAGTCCCTTTCCTACTGGGGCAGCTTTAGCTGCAGCCTTATCCTGATGGTTTTAGGTATGGCTGCTCTGCCTTAAACAATCCTGTCTCTCTCTGCTCTGTGCTCCACCACATTCTCAGCGGTATATACACAGTCTTCCCCAAGGTGGTGACAATCTTTAGCTGTAATTGCAGTGGTATCATTGGCCCCAGAACAAAGAAATCTCACCATTTTCTCCTATAATTCTTTGTCTGCAAGTGCCCCCTGGGCAGACTTTTCTACCTGATCAATAAAAGACTTGAGCATTCAAGAAGAATGTGTTTGATGAGTGACAAGGTGTAATGCACTGCACGCTAGTCACCCAATACCTCTGGGCTTTTGGGGAGTTTTGGTTTGAGCAGTTAATAGAGAGCTTGGTAGCATATCTAGATATGCGTGATTCTGTTATTGGTATGTGAAAACTGTGCATCAGTTTACAGGCCAGATTCCAGTAGCTTTGGATGAACTCAAGATACTCATGTGGTTGTATACTGCAGCCTTTGCATATGTGACAAATGTATTGGAAAAGTTATTAACAGAAGAAATTGAGATTCCAGGGATGTTTCCACTTATGGAATTGCCACTTTATGATGCTATTACCTTCTATTCTCATCCATCAATCCAATTTATTGCTGGAGCAGTGTAATGATAGGCCAAAGATGCCAACATTTAGTGGCTATAAAATATGTATAGATTATACTCGGAGGCAAATGACATGTGTATTTCTTTTTAATCCAAAATTGAAAACCTGTAATATCAAATGTGATTCATACCCATCCAGAACGAGATTATGTGGCTGTTAATTGGTACTACTGCAGTGAGCAGGAGCAGGAGCATTTTTTGATGGTATCTATACTTCAGCTGTGAACTTTTCAAAGTTGTTTTCCACCTATTCCGACTCTGGGTCATTGTTGGTCCAATCTTTGGATGACCAGGCAGAGATAGGTTACACTTTATCCTGAACTCCTGCATGCCATCTTCGTATATACTTTCAACTCTGATAAATATACATGGATGGGATGATCTTACAAGCAGCAGATATATACTCAATAAATATAACTATGTTCCAGTGTTCATCCTGTCAATTGCAGGGATTTCTTCACCCTCTATTACCAATAATCTGGAATTTCAAGGCCTGACAATGTATGCACCCCTTGTCATCCATATTGTAAATGTTTTCTGGATGAGTATTGAGCTTTCTAATGAGTTTTTCCATCTGCAATACTGGTTATTTGTCAAAGATATTGAAGTATATGAAACTAAATTACTTTGTGGAAGAAGTTTCTCAGAATAACAGCATTATTTGATTTTGCCCTCTTGCAATCCAGGGGCTGACTTAACTTGCTAGTAACACCAGAATATAAGTTTAGAAAGCAAGTAAACCAGTATTTGTCCAGTTGCGAGTGATATTGTGGGGGTCGAAGACCAAGCACAAATTCCTTAACCATTTTCTTTTGCACTGGATGTTGCAAGTTATCAATTGCTTCACAGAATCCTATATTCAATTTCATTCATACAATCAATCATCCGGTCCCGGAATCTCTGGGATCTTCCAAATGTTGTAGAGAATGATTTTGGATGATATACTTTGCAGACCCTCTGGGAGTCCTCTGGGACTGGTGAATACTGCCTTAGTGCACTACCTTGTACTTGAGGCTGCTCCGGAAGAGACCCGAATTGCAATAGTATACTCTAAAGCCACTTGTAATGCCTCTAAAGCTGCTTTGGGAGATTCCTGTATTGCAATAGTATATACTGCAGCCACTGGTGATGCCTGTAAGGGTGCTCCAGAAGATTTCTGAAGTGCAGCAAAGTTCTCCCTGGCGGCTTCTGAGCTCTCCATGGAGCTCCGGTACGTTCTAGGATCACTCAGAAGCACCTTGATCCATTTCTTCATGTCCAGATAGAATCATGGTATGTCACCTATTTTCAGAAGTGCCTGTAGTATGGTATACTTCTTTGGCATTCATCTAGTGCAGCCAGCCACTATGAACTGTAACGACATATATCAATGCTGCACCCCAGCTGCACCTCAGCAAGACATTGACAAGAAACACATCCACCGAGAAACACACTCTCACTTGAACACAGCTGCCAGGTTTTCCATTTGCTCCCATGCTGTATCTGGCGCTACATAACGGGTCAAGTACTTGGCAGAGCTTGCAATTCTAGCATCCATATAGATGCCCATAATCTCAATGATGGCCAGCTGGCAACCAGAGCCAATAGAATTTCAGTGGCTTCGGTATCTGTCTTAGAAGGCGATATCAAATGTTAGTAGCCGTTAATCATTGGATCAAGGTGGCACACTGACAGCTGAATATATCCCTGCGTAAGTCCTGAAAGGGTTCGCTCTGAGGTTTTTTCTTGGAGTCCCTCAAGTCGCAGTTGAGTGAGGTTGCAGCCAAGCAAATCAATTGGGGAGTCACCCGCATGTTCCAAAATGTGTTGCAATGCACCTGCCTGAAAAGATAGGTGCTGGAAGTGAAGAAGTGAGTAAAGTACAGTGCAGAAGGCTCCCTTCTCACAAACCACTGGACTTCCTTCGAACTGTTCAGAAGATATTCCCGATTCTCAATCCAAGAGTCATCATTTACCCAGCGGCAACCGGCTTTTGACATAGAAGTTTCTCTTCAATCTTCAACCAGAATAGTAATATCACCATAAGCCTCGCTGTAGCAATAGGTCGACCCCAGATAACACTGATTATCCCCCGCATGTGTAATGCATTGATAATTAGTATTATCGAATATTGAAACCTGGAAAATACTTAGAACACTTACAATGGCACCTGTCAGAACAGCGAAGTAATCACTGGATGCACCGCGGCATTCCCACACATGTTGCATCCTGTTGAGCGTGCCAACAGCTCTTTGCTGGATGGTCATGGTGTCAAGGTCTTCATCCCATTCCTAATCATAAATGTCCAATTCGTCCTCTTGAGAGGCCAGGCAGGGGTTTTCAGTATACAGAACGGATTTCAAGAACTGCTTTGCAAAATTGAAAGCTGTTTTGTTATGGAGTGGTACCTGGCTATCCTTGTTGCTCTTTGTCCCCAACGCAACTTCGATAGGTGGAGGGGCAGCAGAGGAATTCCAACTGCTTGCAGGGTGCCATCCGGTATGGTTTACCAGAATGTGGAACGTTGCATTTTGACTTGGAGATTGTGGTGGTGCACCTTGAGGTTATTGTCAGCACATCGACAACCAAGAACGGTCTCCATCGGTGCTCGCGAGATTTGAGTTGGATTTCTTCTTTTGAAGTTGGTCAGTCACCTCAATAGTATTTGAGCAAGCCCATTTTCTGTCTTTTGAAAATGTGTTGCGACTGCATCCATTCCATTCATGAGTTCACAGTAGCTCGTCATTATCAAAGTCTGAACCGGTTGTTGGATAGTTGTCATGCTCTCAGTGTTTATCATCATCTTTTTAGACATCATCTAGTTCATTCCAGTGGCCCTGAAGGTTAGTTTGATATCAATTAGAGATTCATTTGGCCTTACATGTCTGGGAACACGTAGAGTATCATTTTCACTGGCTGTTCTTGCTGAGCACTAAAAATCTCGCTTTTGAGAAGCAGTAAGATAAGGACGTTGCGAGGCCATATGTGATGAGATTATATCCATATGTGATTTCAGAAGAAGAGGTCCCAATTCAGCTCAGGTGCATCTGGAGAACCTTTTTTTCTTATAGGAAACTGAAGGTGACACAGTGGTTCACATCAAAGAGAACAATATGTGTATTGCCCCTGATGTTGAAGAGCACTGGAGCTGCTAATTGGTAAACTAAGTTCTGTGATCTGTTAATGGGATGAATGGGTATTCATGCTTTGGGACTGCTTACTATTGTGTGGTGGCAAGATTCAGACTCAGACATGGTTCAGCTGAATGCAAGGCCATACTCTGTATCAGAGTTTTTGGGAGTGCCTGAGCTGCTGATATCTTCAAGGTCACCTGTTATTATAGCTGACCAACAACACAGAAAGGTCTGAATATGTGAGTGCTACCAGCATTCTTACTGTTGGGATACCGGTGCTTGGCATTGCATTTTGGTTACAACATTGCCCTGGAAATCTCTTGCCATGAATGGTCCTCAAATGTGTTGAATAGCCAGACATGAGAGAAGCTGCCCTTGAATAAATGACGCTTTCGTTTTTGTGTTTGTTGCATGTTAGGCACTGGGTTCTGTGGTTCCGGTTCAGTTACCACTAGCTCCACATGTTCAAGCATGAGCACCACAAAGTCAGCAGACTGGATTCGACTAACGACAGCTCCAATAGTTGAACCGAAATGAATTATTTTACATGGCCGTCAATAGTTCTCTCTATCCATCTGCCGGAAGAGCGGCTTCATGATCACACAGCCTCGATGAGTGTACTGGGCACAGTTGCATTGCGTGTTGTGGGACAGCATGGGAATGTGAAGTACACCCCTTGCACAGTATCTGTTGTTCGAAATTGAGAACCTGCAGCGATCGAACTCATGCAGTAATACCCCGCTGGTATATTCAATCGCAAGCTGAATATATATAGTCTCTCCTGTAGTGTGAATTGTGTCTAACCAAATACAGTCAGCTCACCTGCACACAAGATCCGGTGGGGGGAAAACGGGCATTGAATGGCGGATATAATAGGGGCTGTAGTCAATGTGGAGCTGTGATCATTCGAAAGGCAGGCAGGCGGGTTAAGCTGTAGGTGTGCAGAAATAATAAAAAGAAGCAAGATGAAATAGAGCAAAAGGGACAAAAACATCATGTTGTATTGGTGGTTGCCAGGGGGATGATCCAGAGCCCACTGAACATCTATTGGGAAAAATCTGGTGACTATCTGCAGGTTTGATGCTGAACCTAAGCATGAATTCCCACTCGATTGTTGCAAACTCTGGAAGCTGTGAGCTGAAGCTCAGTCAGTTGCAAAAGGTTGGGTGGGCTGAGCACACATATGAAACATCGTCAGTACCGCTTTGGAAGCTGAAAGCATGTGTGGAGCAGAGTGTCAGTGTGTAGTTGATGCACCGGGGACAGTGTGAGGAATTGGAATCAAATGTATTACTACATTGAGTCAATCTGAACCATGCAGTCAGTGCCTTGGCTTTCAATTTCTTCTTTTGGGCAAGCAAGTATCACATGACAGCTCGACCACTGGGCTCCCTCACCCTCAACCACCACTATATGAAATTGTTCACATCAGTATTCGGTTTCTCACATGATATCAAGTGGATGTATATTGTAACCCAAAGCCATGGTTTCTCTAACATTTTGACCTAGTGACACAAGAAATATAATAGAGATACAGACAATTCAGCCCATTGTGAATGAGAAACCAGGTAACAGCTGAAAAAATACCCCCATTCGAACTCAGTACAACCACAAAGAATACTCCCAGATGAACCCCAGCAAATCAAAAAATCATTCTAAATGTCCCATCAATGAAATCCCAAACCCAAGGGCACATTGCAATACCTGAGCAGCTATTCAGATTGCAACAACACCCCAGCCTGAATGGCAGTCTTCTCAATACTTGTTTTGAACACAATGTAGACCTCCTCCTTGCTTTTCATTGGAAAATTCATCAGTCCATACAAAACACCTAACTGAGTAGTACCATTGACCATATGGAGTGCTGTCACACTATCATTAAAGACGTTTGGACCAGTGTGGAGAAGCCAGTTGTGACGCTTACATATCTGACCCAGTCATACAATATGTCCAAAAGCTTGCTGTTGTTTATTGACAAACCAAGGCTTCTGAACAATCACCACTTGATTGGAAGCCACAAGGTTGAGCCCAGTACTCCCAATCTTGGTGGTGGTAATGAAGACAGAACACAAGGGGGAATTGTGGTAATTGCTCATCACTTTGCTGCTCCTGTTGGTGGAATCTTTGGAGACCCTGCCACTGACCTGGATGTTATGGTTGAAATGGCGATGAATCTACCATGCCAGATGGCAAACCTTGTCTGGCCAAGGACAAAAATGTTCAGCCTTCTGAGGAAGCGGTGAAAGGACAGGAGAGCCTGTACTAGTGTGGTAATCCACCTCAGAAACAGTCACCAAACCACTGATAAACTCAGGGAGCAATGATTCTTGGGGCCATCTGAACATTGGTCCCTCTACAAAACTTCGGGCATCCCACTCTTCCTTCGAACTGCCATCAGAAAAACAATCACCATCTTGCTCAAACGGTAGCAAAATGGAAGCAATCTGCCCATGATGAATCCACCATGCAACCATATGCTTACCTTCAAGCTTCTGCCGCTTGAGTCAGGTGACAACATCATCGAGCTGCATCTGGTCTTCCTGAGACCACTCCAGCACAACTGGATGGAAATCTTCTGATGGGATATGAACCATGGGTTCACCTGAAGCCAGCCTTGGCTCTGTCCATCAGTGGATTGTCCATTGATGAACGACTTCGGTTATTCCAGATGTAGCTTCCTGCTGATGTTCAGTGGAGCTTCCCTTGAGGAAGGTAGTTTGAAGGGTGGTGATCGCTGACATTACAGTCTTGGAACCATGTTTTTCTACTGCTGGCTAACTTTCACGCATATCTGGAATTGTGAACAGCCACAGAGTTGTATATTCCCAGTCCTTCAGTGAGTGGTAGGCTGGGGTTGCCATAACTTGCACTTTGACCCCAATTTGGGCTTCAGATACAATGGACCAACCCTTAGACTTCGCACCCATAAAGCAGTGTACCTGATAGAAGATTCCCCACAACTACAGGCAGTTCATAAGCCAAACTGTGTCATCCATATTTGGTTGTGCCTGGCTTGTGAACATATCATAGGTAATCACATTGATGTCCCACCATCTCTCGGAATGTTCCACCCACAGGTTGAGGTGTGTGTTAGTTAGGTTGGCAGAATCTTAGGCGCAGAGATCTCACACTGGAATCAGAGGCCCTTTCGTGATGGTATTGATTGCCCCAACGAAAGTCAGTGAGATAGTTGGGAGCACCACACTGTCACCGTTGTGGTGAGTGACTATCTGTGGTGGAGTGAGGATCGGTGAGAAATATGAAAAATTATGTACGACAGGAATAAAATGAGGTTATGAATGTAGGCTGAAGCACAATGTGAACGAAATCAAGTTTCGAGTGGAGGCTACAGTACGATGAAAATGAAATCAAGTTACAAATCAGGGAAACGACAGAATCATGCAAATGCGGTATACAGAGAAAGCAGGAGTTCGAATGTATTATGAATGAGTGAATTACTGTATATCAGCCAGGCGTTTGGCAGAGGATAAATTTATTTCTTCACTCGATCTTTCATGTATGAAACAATGAATTAGCTTTGGCTTTCACTTCTTTCACATTCAGTAATTCTGGATCGAGTCTCTTGTATACAGTCTTCGCTTCGTAGCTTTAGGCTATCTTCAGACTTCTTAGTTATCCAGTTTTCAGTTTGATAACCATGGGAACCTCAAGCCCTAACCCTTGATACCGAGCTCTCAACCCTAGACAGAAGAACGAGTCTACAATTGATTCTACCGGTTTCATTTTTGTTTTATGTGCTGTTATCCTCATTGTTTGGGCTGCTCTTATTTTCACCACATTTGCAACGCATCTTGCAAGGTTTTCAAATCAGCAAGCAATTTTGAAAACAGATTGGCTATTCATTCCTACTGGAGACACATCTGTGTACCTTGCTTGTACACTTTTCAAAGACCTAAGAATCCAGATATTTTTGGCAAGCAGTGCCACTTCTAAATATATGAGCGAGGACGAAAGAACCTGTCACTATATTTACATTTGTTATTGTTTAGAAGAAGAAGAAGCCTTAGATCACAATTGTCCAAACCCAACCATCCACTGCAACTGCGAAGCAATTTAGGAGTGGGCCGAAATACCTACCCACAATTGCAGCATAGAGATATTCAATATCTGTTTGGATTGCATCAAGGAACACAATTGTATTCTTTGTTCACTGTGGACCCTCAGTCTCGAAACCCTGTTTCCTTGATATCTAACCAAGCATTAATGTGCTGGAACCCCAATAAGTGTAATTGGTGTAACATTTTTTGTGGCAACAACTGCTGGATATACTGGAAATGCGATACCTGGAGTCACATCTGTCACGAGTACCTTGAAGTAGCACAAACATTTAGCTGCAGAATCAACCAATATCTATATCAATCACCATTCGAAAATGGCAATGATGGAAGGCTGCTCTTCAGCACCAGTCGCTCGATACATAGAGCTTTCCAGAATCAGCCAAGAAATATTAGGGAGACAGATATTGGTGGATTTCACCCAGCTGGACCTAAATCAAGCCCTGGAAGCGGTGAATGCCAGGAAGGATACCTCAAGTCAACCACTCCAGACACCTCCATCCCAAGTCGAAAATCAAATAAGCCAACTAAACGAACACATCACCACCCAAGCAGCAAACATTGGAAAAACTTGAAAATGAATTACCGAGTTGTTAAAAGAAGGGAAACATCTTGAACAAAACAAGGCACTGTGGCGATTTGAAGGGTGTATTGATAGAGAGATTCCCAGTGACTTCCTTCTCATCGCACTTCAAAAGCTTCTCAGTGGAATGTATCAAAGAAGACGGTTTCCTCTCGAGGAGCGTAGAAAGATGATGGGAGTGTCAAAGGGTGCCCGGTCAGAGAAGGAAGGAGAATCCACTAAGTTAGTAGTTCTGCAAATTCGAACGTTCGAACAAACATTAGGGAAGATAACAAAAGGCTCGGCTTGGAGTGCAGAAAAGGCTTGATTGAATCTATCTACCGGTACTCCTGTACATATATACTGTTGCGCACTACAACCCCCTGGCATCTCTGAACTGACGAGTGCCGGTAGTGGTGGAGGACGGACATTCTCCACCCAACTCCTCCCTGGCCCTTTGTGCGAAGCACACTTATCCCCTTTACCAATATTCCGTCACATAAAAGGAAACTCAAGATAAAACCCAAGAGAAAGTTCAAAAGAAAGCCCAAAAGAAAGTTCAAAAGAAAGCCAAAAAGAAAATCAAAAAAAAACCCAAGATATCCTGTGAATGTTTACTCTTTCCATGTTCACTTCCTCCATTCATCTTCCCTCTTTCTCCGTTCTTTTACAAAATATGAGGCTTCTCCCAGTGTTTCTTCAGCCCTAATTACCGCATCCCTTATAGCAACTATTCCCATACAATTTGATCCCTTGCAGCCTGGATTACATTGGGTTCCTGGTTGATCACCCTTTGGACAATGAGCGGTGCATGATTCCCATAGATCCCACAGTGGTAGGTCATCATTCGTTTTTTTCACCCACTGGGTGGGTGTATCTGACAGCGCGTTTCATATAGTCGGAACAGGTGATAACCACATCGTATCCATCGATTGGCTTGTCCTCTGTGTGGTTCGGGGTCAGGGGTCATTCCGCTCTCTTTCTCTTGAGAGCAGCTTTAGTTCTGACCGGTGTGGCGGTTACAGCCGTCTCGCTAGATTCGTTGCCACTGGAGGTCGCTTCGTCAGCTGTATCGGTGGTTTCGGTAACATCATCGGAAGTTGTATCTGGGGTGTCGGTTATTTCGGAGGATGGATCGCTCAGTTCCTCCTCTTCGATAGGCAGCGCAGAAAAGATTAGAACAGATGACGTGGAAGCCATTTGACAGTTGGGTGGCGGCGCTGACGGGAAGAACGTGCAGAGGCAGCTTTGATCTTCCTTGAACGGATAAAATGCAATCAGCATTACTAGCCCACAATATATCTTTAAACCGATTTTACCCAAATTGATTTCTTCGTTAACTACCGGACATCCTTTTTCCAATAAAGTCTTGGCCTCTTTGAAGTCCGCAGACGTGTACCATTTATTCACCTTCCATTTCCGTCCCAGTTCGATGATGCAGGAGATATATGTGTAGTTAAGACACTGTTTGGTTAACTCGGGGTCTTTGGTGGTTTGGGTGGCTAGGGCTGTCAGTTGTAACCATTTTTCGCTGCCATCGCCTTCATTCAAGACCTCCAAGAGTTGGGGGCTCTGCTGCCAGTAATCTCCCAGCCTTTTCATTGCATGGTCCTTATTTGTCTGCGTGGTATTGTATTGCTTTACCATCTCTCTTACCTGGCCGGAGCTGTCGATTGTCCTCAGGCAATCGTAGTATCTCATATAGCTTAGCTCTCTCCACCGTGCGTTGTCTTCCTCCAACTTTGGGAGCCATGCAACTGGCGCGTTCAAAACCTCGTGGATATCAGCGAACAGCTCGTATACGCCATGCATGAACTTCGATTGATTCTGCGGGTTCAGCTCCTTCATGGCAATTTCCACTGCTTCTTGAATGAAGTCGCAATGCCTGTCCGGGATAAAGCTGTTGCGCAGGCTTTCCAGCACCTGAAACCGAAGAATTGCTGGTGCAAGGTCCATGGTGGCTCTGCTGGTTGCCAGGATAAGATCCATAGTGGGGAACAGTTTGGCAGAAGACGACTCGGTGGAGGACCACTGGGCGGAATTCAACTCAGCGGAATCGGCGGAGGACAACTTGGCGGAATGCGACTCAGTGGAATCGGCGGTGTCAGGGGCAACAATTGCAGGAGAGGCAACGTTTCTGTATCTGGCAGCGGTGGCTAAGGTTCGATCAACAACAGTGTTGCCGCTCCCAGCTTTCCTGATGGAGATGATGCTACGGAGTACGGTTTTCTTGATGGCAGCAGCTGTGCTGGAGCTCTCATTGACTGCAGTGAACGTCATCCTGTTGGCTGTAGTTGAGGGGTGGATTTCGAATGGATTCGCTGTTGAAATTGGTGCAGTTGATGGTGTCGATAAGGTTGATAAGATTAGCAGCATCGAGGCTTCTGGAATTAACTGGGAGGGGGGAGAGCTCTTGATATACCTGGAGTTTCTCTTTGTGTCGATTTTCATGTGCTTTGTTTCTAGCACCGTCCCGGCGTTTCCCGTCATAACTTCTCTTCCCCCTGCACTTTGTTTTCACAACTTGTACCATTTGAAAGAGCTCAATGCGCTCGTCATCATTATATTAGGCAGTGATTTTCAGGCTCAACCTAGGGGTGCTGGTTGTCGTTATTGTTTGGAGAGTACCAGGCAATTTTCTGGGTAACAGGAGTGTGAGTCTGCCAATGAGAGCCATTCGTCTTCTCCAGCTATTCCTTTTTTGTACATCCACAAATCTCGTGAGTCTTGGCATCTTGGCGCCATCTCTTCTTGATTGACTCTTTGTCACTCTTGAACTATACACGCTTGTATGGTCTCTTTCCCTCCCCCATTGTCCTCCCCATCTACCTTCCAATTGCTGTTGATGGATGGTTCACTGGCTCTCGGTGCGCGGCATTCCATTCCTTTACCATCCTCCCACTACCTTCCATGTTCTCCTCCCACACTCAAGTCAGTTTCTTGAAACGTAACCACTTGACTTGATTCAACCTTTCCCATCTACATATTTGCGGCCTGCTACTGCTTCAACTGTCCATTCTTTCTCCGTCTCTTTCTTCGTTTCATTCTCTGTCTCTTGTTTCTTGACATCTTTTTGTGCGGGCAGCGGTGTATCCTCGTCGTATTTTCCTCCTCTTCTGGCAAGGAACTTTTTATCTTGGCTCCTGTCTATCCATCATGCCAGCTCGGAACGGTCTAATTCGGTGAGGTGATAAGTGCCCGAACTTGATGCTATCTCCTTGACTCGATAAGGTTCTCTCCATTTGGCATCCAATTTGGACCCATATGATTGTTTGGTTTTAGTTTCGTCGAGGAGAACCAGGTCGTTAACTTGGAGTTCTTCAGCTCTTAGTCGGGCTGCTTGATTGAAACGGCATTTATTTCCATCCCAGGACTCTTTCAGTCCATGCACGGTCGTGTCTATATCGTTGCACCGGCGTTCCAATTGTCGAGCCCTTGCAGCTAGTAGTGAAGTTGTATTTTAGACGTCCTTCCAGTACACAGTGTTCCATGTCAGATTGATGAGTTCCACAGGGAGCACTGCATCCTGGCCAAACATGGGGCAAAAGGGGGAGTACCCGGTTGTTCGTCGAACGGTTATCTTATCCACCCAGAGCACCGCTGGAAGGTAGTGAAGCCATATCTCCTTCGGCTCATCGGAGAATGCAGTAAGCTCGGACAAGGCATCTGCTATTGGCTGGTGTCCCTGTTCGATGACTCAATTGCTAGCCGCATGGTCTGTAGTAGTGGTTATCTCCCTGATGCTATATTGCTTGAGCAAGATATCTGCCCATTTCTGATTCGCTGCTCTGCCATCCACTGCTTCACTGTTGGGGGTACCATATCGGCATATCACTTCCTCAAAAAGGAAATCTGCCACTGTCTCTGACAATCCTTGTTTCAATGGCCTTGCCTCTGCCCACCCGCTAAGGTAGTCGCGAGCAATGACCAGCCGATGGAATCCTTCCTCCGTCTTAGGCCTGTAGGCGATGTCCATTTCCACATGTTGCCACAGGTGACTGACAGTTGGACTCTTTAGAGGTTCATCATACCATAGTGGTGCTCTCTTCTCACACTGTACGCACGTTTTTATCCATTCTTTGACATCTGAATACATCTCAGGCAACCAGTAGTATTCACCTGCATTCTCCAATGTTCCTTCTCTTCCTCGATGACCACTCAGCTCATGTGTTGCTTCCATTGATTTTCTCCATTCTTCTCTACTCACTAGTACCTTCCCTGGAGATTCATTGGTTGTGCGCCTCCGGCAACGAATTCCATCCGAAACCAAATATTTTGTAGCTTTTCACTGGAAGTGCTGCATTTCCTTTGGATTTTGCCCTTTTGGTCACTTCAGACTACCCAAGAACTCTCCGATTTCCCTCCACTCTCCTTCATACGGTTGTGATAGTTGCAGGCCCACGAACGGTTTGTAATGTTTCTTTTGTTCTTCTCCTTGCTTGACTCGCATATTTCTTAAGCTGGCTCCGATTGTCTCTTCTAGGTCGTCCCCCTCTTGATTGTCTGGATCTGGTTCCCCTTCTCCATGTGGCCTCCTTGAAAGTCCATCTGGTGCTTCATTGAGCTACCTAGGGATGTGTTTCATGTCAAAGTCAAACAGACTAAATCCATGTGATCCAACGAGTGACTAAGGCCCCAGGCAAGTCATTGGCGGGCAGGTTCAACTGATGTACTAGTGTATTTGCATCAGTTTCTACAAGGAATCGAACACCATACACATGATTGCGGAACTTCTTTAATCCTCAGATGAGGCCTCTGCATTCCCACTTCCCAGCATCATACTTCTTTTCCACGACCTTCCAAAGTCCACTCTCATACCAACATGGGTGGCATATATTTTCCTTGTCTTCTTGTTGTAGTATGGCTCCCCATTCTTTCAGACTAGCGTTGACTCCTACAACTATTTGGCCAGCTTCGTCGCTGATGTCTAATGTCTTGAGTGCCGGGGCATTGCAAAGTGTATCTTTCAAGGCTTTCATGGCTTGTTTGTGTTCCGATTCCCATCTGAATTTGACGTCTTTTCGTAAGATCTGGAACGATGGCCGGACGACTATTGCCTACTCAGGAATCCATATACTGTAGTATGTGCAAAGTCCAAAGAAAGCCCTGCATTCCATACGGTTTCCGCACGGTGGCCAGTTCTGCACTTTATCAACTTTGGAAACTTGGGGCCACCTATCTGCTTCTCTGCAGATGAAGCCCACAATCTTTATCCATTCCAGCATCAATCAAACTTTTCTCCCGAAATCGTAGCTCCAGCTCTTTCAATATCCGCCAGTAGTTTGTCGAGATTCTGGAGATGCTGCAGAACATACCTCCACACACCAGGCAGACCCGGTACATCTTCATTGCCGAATTGGGTTTTGGGCTCTTTCACTCTGATATCATCGACAAACACTTCCGCGATCGTCCCCAGATGCATACTCAATAATTTTCGAGGTACTCAGGCAAAGGCTGACACTGAGTTGGTTGCTGCTTGAACCAACCTAGTTGGTCAGTACGTCCCTTGGGTCGTTTGGAATGCCATATAGTCTCGGCATTCTTCGTGCAGAACTGTCTGGTCGTAGCTGGAGTGACAATTGATCAGGGAGCAAATAGAGAGGCCGGCGAATGCTTCTCAGAATTCCTCGACATTGGGCGGTATTCCTGCATGTTCGAAAGTGTGGTGGTTTGCACTGACAGCCGAGATGATCAATTGATATTTCCTGTCTTTCTTAGATACCAAGAAATGGGCGTTTCTATACAGTCCCCATGCCAGTTCACATAGTCTTTGTCGCACTCGTTCTTCCACCATCTCTTTCTCTATCGGAATGACTTTTTTTGGGGATGTGGAATACACAATCTTTGCAGACTTTATGACCGGGTTCCAACCTAATTTGGTGCAGCTGTTCCACTTTGTCACCAATCATGCCTGATTCCTCCCATGTCCACGAGTGCGTGTATTCTCTATTGGACAGTATTCCTAACAATGCCTCCTTCTCTTTTGGCTTCAAATCTGCCCCAATCCTCAACTCTTGTATTCTTTTAGTTGTCAATCTTCCCCCTTTTTCTTCAGTGGGAAACTTAGGGGTGAACCAAGTGTCCCAGAGTCCAGAGGTAGTAGTATCTTTATTCTTAGTGATAGCTCTTTCTGTCCAGTTGAGTCCTTTGTCTGGTACACTTCCATATGACAAGAGGACTGATTTTACATTCTTAGCGATGCATTTGTATTGAGTCCATACCCACCCAGTTCTAGTGGGTTTGTCTACTTTGTACTTCGCTATCGTTGCATCAAGGTAAGAGAGAGAGGGTTGCATTATACTAAGTTCCAAAGTAGTACTATTTCTAGGAATCCACCGCAAATTAGTGGATTCACCTCCAGTCACCTTTCTTATCTTAAGAACCGCTTCTTCGCCCATCCACCACTCTTCCGACATCATCCTCTTGCCCAACTCTTCTACTGTCACCCCTTCCTCCTGTGCCCATTCATCTTCCCAGTTGATTCCTTTTCCCATCACCCTTCTCACTTCCGCAGATATTCCCTCCTCTTTCTTATTTCCCATCTCCTTCTTTTTTCTTCCGAACATGTCTTCCTCTTCTTTCTTTTTCTCACGTTCTTTTCTCTTTCCTCTTTTACGTCTTCTCCCTCTACATTTCTTGCTTCCACTGACATCCCTTTCTTTCTCAATACTTCCTCTTTCCCCTCCATTGTCCTCATTCCGTCCTTCCCTGCACCAAGTCGCCCTGACATGAACTAGGCGCAGTAGTTTTCCGAGTTGCTGGCAAACCTATCCCTTTTGTCTCCCAGGTACATGGCTACAAACGTGACTTGTTCTGATCTATCTACAGCAGTGATAGTAATTTGGCAACTTCCTTCATCCAGGTTTCTCTCACATTTTCATGCGTAGGTCTCCCAGGGGCATCCTAGAATCACCTGTTCCGATCCAGATGCAGCCAGGAACTGTGGTGTGGGAATCACGATCCTGTGGACCTCTATCGGTACAGCTTCTGACATCTTCGTGAGATCTGAGCGATTCCCATCTGCAGTTATCATCTTCCAGTCAGCCATTTTCCATGCAATATTCAGTTCTCTGGTGATATTCTTGCTCATCACACATATCTCGGATCCTCTGTCAATGAGCATTGGGATCTCATGTCCATTGATCTTTCCTTGTACTGTACGGGAGGCTCGTGCGTAGCGAAACTCACTATATTCGGAGGTGTCTCTGGGGTTCGAGGCGAAGGTGGAGACGTGAGCGATAGCGACCTTCTTGGGAGTGGTGGGAGTTCTGGCCGGCACATGCCTTTCTTTCGGAATTGCTACCACTTGTGTATTAGGAAGTAGTCGGAGAGTTAACTCACCCGTTTCCCTGTCCTGTCGAGCTCGGACCGTATAGTTAAGCTGACTACTTCCCAGAACCTCATAGTCTCCAGAATCGAGAGCCAGAGTCTGCTTTGTATGAGGTTTGGAGGATTTCTTTTTGGTGTGGTCGCCTGTGGTTTTAGCTGGTGTTTTGCTAAAGGTCACTGCTTTCTTGATGTTGCGCTTCTCCTGGGTGCTGCCGCTTGTCACAACATCTGGGACCTTATCCTCGACTTGAGCACGCTTGTCGTCTCCTTTCGTAACATCCCCTGTCCTCTCGCTCCTCTCACCCACATAGGCATAGTCCGCTTGGGTTCGAACGACTGCCAGCCGGTAATGTCTTTCCGCCTCATCTACACGAGTCTCTCGTCCTTCTTCTGTCTGACTTTCTTCCGTGCTTTCTTCTTCTTCACCGCTATCATCCATTCCATCACTCTCTTCTTCATCGTCTTCATTAAGTTCCACCACTCGACTTACCTCACCTTCCTGGGGTTCCTTACCTTTTTCCTTGGAGTAGTGCCCATCTATTTCCATCAGTTGTTGAACAATCCCCAAGCGAAAAGCCGTTACTTGAGCGCTCGCTATCTGCAACAGCTGCGACCTTGCAATATGTTATGGAGGTCCAGCTGCAGCTGGCTGTACCGCTCGATGCTGGGTGGGTGCAACTGGTTGTTGGTGTCGAGCCACTTCTCTAGCATAGTCTCTCATCGACAGGAACCTTCGCTCTGGCTGGCACCCAGAGATTTCTCCACCTCTCTCTCCGCGTGGCCCTAGGGTTAATCTCCCGCGCTCATTAAGGTGGATGATTCCTTGTTCTTGGTCGGTTCGGACGTCAGGGCAGAATGTCCAGATATGCCCTACTGTGTCACAGTAAATGCAAGGGCCTAACCCCTGCCGAGCGTACTGTTGGTAGTTTGCCATTGCAGGTCGATAATATCCTGGCCCAGAAGGGGCATTCATTTGAGGTTCATGTGATTGCAGAGGGTGCATCGGTGGGTTGTCAGCTTGAATTGCATGGGCCCTAGCCATTTGATATCCAGTATATTGAGGCCTTGGATCGATCACCTTTGTTAGTTGGAAGGTCCACACTTCAAAAGCCTTCGTCATGTTTTCCATTTTTGTGTCGATGGTCTCCTCCTGTTGTTCATTTGCAGTGGTTTCTGTACTTGGTGGTGTGGTGACAAGAGTGGTGGCAGCGGTGCTTGGTTCGTTCTCTTGACCAGTGCTGGTTACACAGGCCATCTGTGGAAATGGAACTCCGGTGAGAATGGAGTACACTGAGACTCCCACTGTCATATGAGCCGTATCGGTGTCTGGGAGAGCAAGGGCATCGGCTGTAATGCATTTGTCGAGAATGAATTTGTGGAGGCTGACATACTTAAAGGTTTTGGACTCCCGGGGGTCCAATTCGAGTTTCACGACGGCCTTAGCTTTTATATCTTTTGGCAGGACTCCAAGCAGTGTTTCGACTTGTGCAAACTCGTACAATGTACCCTTCGTAACCATGGCTCGGCTGATGTTGTTACAGGCTAAGATAAAGGCCTTCGATCAGACATTCCCTCTCTTGAGTTGATCTTTGCACAGTCTTGGCAGGCACGTTCTTGTGTACATATACACTCGGCTGTCGGCATGTCTGAAGGTGTCTTTGAGTTTCCTCTTCAATTTCTCCCAGTCCCTTTCCTGCTACCCTTTTATCATTGTAGTATTTTCCTGAATGGTTTTGGAGCAATAATATGGCAAAGTGGAGATGACATCGTCCTTAGATGGGTCTGTGCCTGTGCAAAAGAAGAGGCATACATATGCTTCGATGAATTTGGTGACGTTGGCCCCACCAACAACGGCAGCTCCCACGGTTTCTGGGAGCAGAATTTGGTTTTTCTCTTTGGCAATGGCAACGACGAGGGACTCGATGAAGTTTTTATGCTCTTGAACAAAGTTTGGGGAGTTGGTGCCAGCGGTGGAACTAGGGCCGGAGGAAACATTGGCAGGGGTGGACAGGCCAGCCTCTCTCAGGCTGGTTGCGGAAGTGGAACGGACATGGGCACGGTCAGACATGTTAAACGTTGAGGTTGCGGTGGTAGCAGCAGTGGTTTGATTGTGCGTTTTTCGAAATGGTGTTTTGGCAATTTAATTGTTAATACAAGAGGAGAGTCTGGTAAAGTGGCCTGGCTGTCCCTTCTTCCACTTTTTCTTCTTGCTAGCTCCTTTTCCTTTATTGTAAGTGTCTTGGGTAGTTTTTTGTCTCTTTTCCTATATGTCGTTAGTTCCAGATGTATTCTTACCCTCTTTTAGCATCATTATTTCTAACCCGTACTTTCCAAAGCTGGGGCTTGAGCCACTGGATATGTTCATTCAGTACGAAAGTTGGTGCTTAGGTTCGGAGCTCCTTCTTTCAGCATCGTCGTTTCTATTCCCAATTTTTGAAACTGACGTTCCAGCCGCTCAATATCCGATTTAGTGCTAAGGTTAGTGATCAGACTCAGATTTCGTCCTGGTTATGAGGTTGGTGCCTTTGGTATTTGTTCCGGTATAAAATTGGAGTTTCATTATCCGGTTATTAGCGTGGTGCCTTGATTGACGACCTGGTATGCAGTGGGTACTTGTCGTCCCGGTATGAAGTCGGTGCTTGTCTTCCTAATATGAAGTCGGTGCTTGTTGTTCTGGTTTAAAGTTGGTGCTTGTTGTCCCGGTATAATGTTGGTGCTTGTCGTCCCGGTATAAAGTTGGTGCTTGTTGTTCCGGTATACAGTCGGCACTTCAGTTCTCGTCCCGGTGTGAAGTCGGTGCTTTTCAATCTGGTATAAAGTCGGTGCTTCGGTTTTCGTCCCAGTGTGAAATCGGTGTGAAATGGTCCTGGTGTAAGGGTGGTGCCTTGTTTGGTGCTTACCTTTTTTTATTGAGTTGTGGGGTCCTTTCCTCCTCCATTCCGTACTCAGCTGTCTGAGCCACAATCCGTCTTTGGGCTCCATTTGTGGCGATTTAAAGGGTGTGTCAAGCGAGAGACTCCCAGTGACTTCTTTCTCATGGCACTTCGAAAGCTGCTCAGAGGAATCTATCAAAGAAGACAGTTTCGGCTCAAGAAGCATAGGAGGAGGATGGGAGTGTCAAAGGTTGCCTGGTCAGAGATGGAAGGAGAATCCACTAAGTTAGTGGTTCTGCGAATTCGAATGTTTGAACACACATTAGGGATGATAACAAAAAGCTCGTCTTGGAGTGCAGATAAGGCTTGATTGTATCTATCTACCGGCACTCCTGTACATATGTACTTCTTAGCACTACCACCCCCTGACATCTCCGAACCCACTAGTGCCAGTAGTCATGGGGGACGGACTTTCCCACCACAGCACACATGAACCAGGAGTTGGCACTAATGCAACAATGACTCAAGGACTTGGAAGCAAGAGTACCCACCAATACACATGGGGACTTAAAGACCAAAGCCACTGAAATGGATCGACAACTGGCAAACAGAATGCCCACAGATACGGAGGTATTAAGGCAGGATCATGAAGATACACAAGAACAATTGAAATCAATTGCAGAAGCGAGACACAAATATTGGGATCAGGTCAAAAGAGTACTCGCACTGTCGGGGGATGGTGGTAATGGTGGCAGTAACAGAGAACATAAAGGCAGCAAAATTGTTCGATTTTCGGGAACAGACCGAAGGGTACTTCAAGGATTGATAGCACAACAAGCCATGAGCATTGCGGAAAAAGTGGGACAATGCTTCAGCGAACAATTCAAAATGAAATATGTGGCACATTGACTGGAATGCGTGGCCCTGAATCATATTCAACCGTACATCGACAGGACAACCGGAAATCTGAAGTTAGAGTCACTAGAATAATGGCTGAACCTGTTGCAATTGGCTTTCGGAAACCAGGACATATGTGCCCAGCGAATTGGGAACTGCTCAAACTTATGCAAAAGGATCAAAAATTTGCTCAAAACTATGCAGAATTCCAACAGTGGGTACCAGACGTCGATTGGAATGAAGCAGCCCAGTAAGAACTTTTATAAACAGACCTATCAAAGAAACTGAAGGACTGACTACACCACTGCGACATCCCATCAGACATTACAGAATTTGTCAACATGTGCTCGAAAAGAGACTCCCAAATTCGCACCTGAGCTGTAGAGAGAAAGTCAGGAAGATGGCCAGCAGAGTCAAAGAGACTGGAAATCACAAGCGACACCACACGTGCCCCAGAAAATACACCAGCAGGCACTGTGGCAGATTACCACAGCTCTGAGCCAATGGAACTTTCAGCAGTGAAGGGGAGGAAGATTACACAGGAGTAACAAAACAGACAAACGCAAGGAGGATTATATATGTACTGTGGGGAATCAAGGCACTTCGCAGCAAGTTGCCCGCGAAAATTGAAAGCAGCATCAGGACAGGTGGAAGTATCACCTTTCAAGAAAGCAGGAAATGAAATGGACGCAGATTCAGGAAAGGTGGAGTTGGCAAAAGCTCAGGCCAGAGCAATAAGGATGGCCATTGCACAGGGCACGAATTTCCTTTGTCAACAAATGTTTGACATAGTTTTGGAATTTTGCAGTTTTCGATTCAAAGTGCAGAAAGAAAAGGATCCACCATGGAAAGCAAGCATCTCGTCGTGAAATGTTTGCAGAAAATGGGAGAAGAAGTCATTGATACGCCTGCATTAATCGAGTGCGGAGCCACAGGAGTTGCATTTGTAGAAGAACATTTAGTTCGCCATCATCGGTTAGAGGAGAAGGAATTACGGGAATCATGACAGCTGGAAGTTATCCATGGAAGACCCATTGAGTTAGGAACTATTACGACCATGGCCAAGCTAATCAAGGGAATAGGATCACACCAGGAGCAATTACCAGCATACATGATGAAATTAGGACACTATCCGATAGTGCTAGAGCGACCCTAGCTACAACTTCATGATGTAACAGTCAAGTTTCGGAATCGCAGAATCGGTTCCAAAAGCAGTTACTGGCAACAGCATTGCCAGCACCACTCGAGCATTTGGGTGTGCAGCAACCATATGGAAACAACAGCGGATCCAGGGAAACCTAAGCTAGACATCTGAGCAGTAGCCGCATCACCTTTCATGAGAAGAATAAAAAAGGGGAAGTTCAAGATGTACGCTGTTACGCTGTATGAAATTTACAGAGCCCTAGGAATACAAGATCTACAAGAAAAACCCCTCAAAGAAGTCATTCCCAAGGATTACCACTAGTTTCTACCACTGTTCAGTAACATTGTCGCAGAAACAGTACCACCCTACTGACCCTATGATCATGAGATGCGGTTACAGGGCGACTTCACACCGCCATTTGGACCCATTTACAGCTTGTCCCGAGAAGAGTTGCAAGTTCCGAAGGAATGAATGGAACAGAATGTGTCCAAGTGATTCATGCGATCATCTTTATCATCCTGTGGAGCCCCGGTTCCTTTTGCTGCAAATCCAAGAGGAGGTCTGAGATTTTGCGTCACCTATCGGATGTTCAACAAAGGAACGATAAAAAATACATGCCCGCATCCACTGATTCAAGTAACCCTGTTAGGACTCTCAAAGGCCCACTACTACGGCAAGCTAGATGTCCGCGGCGCATATAATATAATTAGAATCGCAGAAGGGGATGAATGGAAAACAGCTTTTAGAATCCACTACAGACTATTTGAATCATCAGTTATGCCTTTCGGACTCACCAACGCCCCAGCATCATTCCAAGAATTCATCAATGGCGCATTTCGACCCGTCTTGGATATTTTTTGTATGGCGTTTATGGATGACATACTTATTTACTGTGATGACCTGAGGGAACACAAGGAACACCTCAGAGCAGTCATGACCACACTTAAGAAAGCTGGTCTCTACCTGAAAGCAGAGAAATGCGAGTTCCATAAGGAGGAATTCAAATACCTTGATTTGATTGTCAGAGTGAACAGAATCAGAATGGATCCGGATAAAGTCCACGCCATTGAAAATTGGAAAGCGCTGGAGAAACTCAAAGAAGTCCAAGCCTTGTTGGGCTTTGCCAACATCTACCAATAATTGATACGGAACTACAGCAGGGTGGTACTACCACTAACAAAACTTATGAAAAAGTTAGTATCTTTTAACTGGTGACCCGACCAAAAAAGAGCATTCGCTGAACTCAAGCAAGCTTTTACAACGGCACCTGTGCTAGCCCATCTTGATTATGAACAAAAGATAGTCCGTGAAACCGACGCCTCAAGTTACGTATCTGCCAGAGTCCTCTCTCAATACGATGACCAAGGAGTGCTATACCCAGTGCCCTTCTTGTCCAAAAGACACTCGCCCACTGAAGGAAATTACAAGATCTATCACAAAGAATCAGGCGTGAGAGTCAAAATCCTGGAACAATGGAGACCCGAATGCAAAGGTTCAGCACATCCGATCAAGATTCTTACCGATCACAAGAACCTGGAGTACTTCATGACATCGAAACTGTTCAATCAATGACAGACCAGATGGTTGGAATTTCTGTCGAGGTTTGCATTCAAGATAGTTTACCGGCCAGGAAGAAAGGTCAAAAACCCGATGCACTTGCAAGAATGCCAGGAGACATTACTCCGAAGGCGGGGGGGGCAGAAAACACCAGGCAGATCTTGCTAAAAATGGAAAACCTCGACAATGGGGTACACACAAGGTTCATCATGGCATTTGCGGAAACAGTTAACCTGGAAAGGGAATACGTAAGTTCCCAAGAGTAATAGAACTGGATAAGAATCATATGTCAGCATTGCCCATACGGCAATAGCAAAGGGTTATGCATGCATAATGATCAGTCGCTGTAAATCTCTGAAACACATATCCTACCAACAGAAGGGAACAAGCTCAAGTGGATTCAGGAATGCCATGATTCTCCCGTCGTGGGATACCCAGGACATGCAAAAGCTTACGACCTGCTAAGCCTCAGCCATTCCTGGAAGCAGGTGAGAAAGGACTTGGACTGCTACGTATGAAACTGCCACACCTGCCAAAGGAGCAACGTATCTCATGAAAAAACTCATGGCTTCTTACGGCCAGTAGAAGTACCGAAGCAACCATTGAATGAATTGAGCATGGACTGTATAGTCAGACTGCCAGAAAGCGAAGGTTTCAACGCAGTATGGGTAGTAGTCGATTGTCTAACCAAGATGCAATGTTTAGTACCCTGTACTGTCAGGGTAGATGCAAAGACGCTGGGAGAAATATATGTTGAAGAAGTGTTCAGACTGCACGGACTGCCTGAAACAATAGTGTATGATCGACGGCCACAATTAGCTTCGGAGTTCTGGAAATACGATTGTGAATGATTGGGAATCAAACGAAGGTTGTCAGCAGCATTTCATCCTCAGACCAACGGCCACACTGCAGGAGTCCATGCAGTAATGACACAGCATCTACGAAACATTGTTAATTACCCGCAAGACGATCAGGTCCGGTGGTCATCATTGGCGGAATTCGCAGCTAACAATCATACCTCAAAACGACTAATTGCTCGGCATTTTTCGGCCACCATGGCTTTCATCTACGAATGACCATTGGCTAACACCCAATCGAAGATCCGAATGATATTTGCGAAGTCAATGCTCAGCAAATAGCCCAACACATGGAGCAACTTTTCAGCGAACTCAGGGCAAAAATGAAAACAGTGTAGGCTGTACTGTCTAAACAGGCCAGCAAATTCCGAAGGATTGGCATGCCATTGGAAGTCGGCGATAGAGTGTGGCTGGATGCACGAAATATATCTTCAATCCGACCAAGGAAGAAACTCTACGGGAAACGCATAGGGCCATACGAGATTACCTAGGTCATTAGTCCCAGAGCCTATCGAATCAAACTACCCAATCAGCTATGCATTCACAATGTCCAACCAATATCTCATTTGGTGAAAGCTGCTCAAGATCCTCTCCCGTATCAAGCGCAAGAACCCCCACCACCGGTGATAGTTACAGGAGAAGAGGAGTACAAAGTCCAGTGGGTGGACGATTCCAGGCTGTCCCGAAGCAATTATGATATTTTGTGAAATGGATAGGGTATGATGAGCGCAGTTGGGAGCCCGCGGCCAACGTAAATGGATTTAAGGCTATTGACAATTTTCACACCGAAATATCTACCACGCCGGGGTCATCAACCTTGTAAGTACTCAGCATTGGAGAGGGGAAGCTACTGTCACAGTTGTGCTGAGTGACAATTGGTGGTGGAGTGAGGATCAGTGAGTACTAGAAAAGGTTAAATACGACGAGAATGAAATCAGGTTTCGAATGGAGGTCAAAACACGACCAGTATGAAATCAAGTTTTGGGTGCAGGCTAAAGCACAACGAGGATGAAATCAGGTTTTAAGTGAAGGCTAAAGCACGACAAGAATGAAATGAAGTTTCGAATGAAGGAAATGATAGAATCGTTCAAAAGCAGTGTACGAAGACAGCAGGAGTTCGAATGTATTATGAACGAGCGTATTACTGTATTTAAGCCAGGCGTTTGGCGAATGATATGTTTCATTCTTTACTTATTCTCTCATCTATACAACAATCAATTAGCTTTGGCTTTCACTTCTTTCACACTCGGTGATTCTGGATCGAGTCTCTTGTATACAGTCCACGCATCGTAGCTACAGGCCACCTTTGGACTTCATAGCCAGCCGGGTTTCACTTTTATAACCCTGGGAACCTCAAGCCCTGAACCCTCAATACCGAGCCCTGAACGCTTGACCCACTAAGAGTACCGGAGTTCATTGCGGAAGGTCAGTCATCTGTTTATCATTGAGAATCTGGAGAAGACAACAAGAGACAGGGTTAGGGTGAGTGCAAGGATACCATCGCTTCCGGACAGCACTGAGGGGGGAGAAGCCCCTTTCCACCGCCTGACTCCATCTGACCTGTAAGAGATTCAAGAGGACCAGTAGGTATGTCTCATGGTGATTTGTTATATCCTGCTTAATTGACTTGGCAGCAAGTGCTGCAGCCAAGGCAGTGAACATCTTTCCAAGTCGCATTTCATCAGCCAGGAGCACCCCAGAAAGGTTCACATCAAAGATCCCTCTCCGCACAATTAACCTAATCGCCTGGATCAGATGTGCCATGAATTTTACCTCTGGAAATTGTTTCAAGGTGTACTTTGGCCCTAGAATTACATCCACATCTGAATCTCCATGTGGCACAGTACCAAATAATGTAAGTGCTTCTTCGAGACACTTGTGCTCAAAGGTATTGTTCATAGTGGCCAGGAGAGCATCATCTGAAACTCGCCCAGCTTGTCACTGTGAGGCTCAATCAGCTCTTTGGGCAATTGTGAATTGCTGCCTGGATTTTCTGTGTTTTTAATATCCTTCTCCCTAGCGGCAGTAGTACTTGGGGTTGGTGGCACAGGCGAATTGGTGTAGATATCAAGCTGGGCTGGGGCGCTCCTCATATTGAGTGTATCAGGTGGTGCACTGGTGGTTCTGGGAGACTTCCCTTTGGGTGTTTGTGGGGGTGCTCTCTACAAGGAATTCCAGTTAGCCCAGAACTTCATATATCACTTCTGCCGCTTCTAACATACTCCATCATTGCTGTTCCTGGACTCCTGCACTAACAGGACATTTTCATGTGGGTCCTCCTCATTTCTATTCCACAGGTTGGCCTCAAGGAGTAGAGTCGCTGCTTCAGGAACAACTGCACAGAAGTTCTGGACCTTCCCATTCCATGTTTCCTTGATCAACACACCGTCATGAAACTCCTCCCCAACCATAACTGTGGGTAAAGAGACTCTTTCGTACGTGTAGAAGTGAATGTTATCGGTGATGCCGCCGAAGTCCCCCAAAGCTAACCACGGGAGAGGCCCGCAGAGCCGCACCCCAACATGACCACCTGCACCACAACCTTCTCCAAACGTCTTCGACAAACCTCTCGAAGAAACCAAACATCATGGTCAAAAACAAACATATCTCCGCGAAGTCTCGACCATCCAAATGAACAAAACCAAAGGTTTCCCATTTCGCCGCCTCGACTGAGAAACAAACAAATAAACAAACAAACAAACAAACAAAACTCCCGTTCCAAAAGAAACTTTCTTCTCACGCCTGCTTTATCATCACTTTCCTCTTCGTCTTTGGTCGCCCACCTAATTCCTTCCGATACTGCGTCACCGTCTCTTTTGCTTTTGCCATATTCTCTTCTGGTTCCCATGTGTTATCCTTCTCGTCCCAGCTTTCCCATTTCACTTCGTATTCCCAGCTGGTTACATCAGATCTTGACCGGTGATTTGCGATTGATTCGACGACATAACTCGTTCCCGCGCGGCTTGTCCGTACCGGAGGAGGTGGCGGCCGCCATGCGATCCTAGAATTATCCGTGCCGTCAATTTTGAGCCTGCTGACAGTAACTGTGTCATGGATCATCATGTCGTTTGGAAGGTCCAATTCGACGGCGTTCCCACGTATTCTGGGGATCTCGTATGGGCCGATTTAACGATGTACCAGTTTTTGGCGCGTAGGGTTGATGTTGGCATAAGTGATTGGCAGATCCTTCATATCCAAAAATACCTTCGCACCAGCAGTGATTGCGGGGAGGATCGGGCTTCGTGACTTATTGGCTTCGGCCATCTGTTGATCCTGAGCATCGCGGAGCTCATCCGTGGCAACTCCCACAATAGGCTGTAGATGTTCGACGAATTCGCAGCCTTCCAAGGTTTTCGCCGATTCTTTGGCCTGAGGCCTTTGGAGATCTGCAATTAAGTCTAGCGGCAAAGGAGGATCATAACCTAGATCAAGTTCGAAAGGCGTCTGTTTCGTCGAACGATGTACGGAGGAATTGTAAGCATACTCCGCTAATGGGAGGTAGTTGTCCCAATTGGCCTGATCGTGAGTTGCGAAACCTCGCAAATAACGTACGACCGTCTTGTTCGATTTCTCTGAGAGACCATCCGTGTCCAGGTGGAACGCTGGTGACATGTGCAGCTTCGTCTGCAGAATCCTCGCAACCTCTCTCGAGTAGTCTGCTGTGAAGCGTACATCGCGATCTGATACAACCTCCTGTGGCACTCCGTGTAGGTGGACGATATCGTCGATAAACATGCGCGCGAAAGCTGGGGCGTCGATCATTTTCTTACAGGCTCGCCAATGTGCTCTCTTGGTCATATGGTCGACAAAAGTAACGATGCAGTCATGGCCATTTTCTGATATCGGCAAATCGGTGATGAAGTCAATGCCGATCCTCTGCCAGCGGCCTTTGGCTATAGGAAGTGGTTGCAGGAGGCCCATGGGTTTCCCGCTCCGGTGGTTGGTTCAATGGCATAAGTCGCAACCCGCGACATAACGCTGGGTATCGCACCACATATTTTTCCAGAAATATCTGTCTTTCATGCGTAAGGATGTTCGATCTGCACCGAAGTGTCCCCCTGCTGGCGTGTCGTCGGCCTCATGGAGAATTTGTCGCTGCATTGTCTTTGGAATACACAGCCGACCTCTCTCAGCATTCTTCTCCGCCTCTCCTTCTTCCTCCATATTTTTTTTGCCCTTATTTCTTCTTCGCTGGCCTTTGTTTCATCTTCTCCGCCCTTCTTCCTTGCCCCTACGTTTTTTTCCACCTCTTTCTTTTTCAAATCTCCACGTAACCACAGTAGGCCATTCTCTTCCAAATGGAAACGTTGTGCTGACACCATAATTTGCGCTCCTTGGCTGATGCGGTGGGCAGCAGAGGGCGCTGATCCGGGTTAGCCAAGAAATGTGCGATAGACCCGAACCATTCATCATCAATGATGCCCGCCTTGATATCTTCAATCCATTCTCCGGCGCCGTAACTTCAAGTGCCATTAGATTGCAACGCTCCATCGGAAGTCCGGGCGGCGAGATAAGCATCCGCAACCTGATTCTTGATTCCCGGGATATGCTTGACCTCCCAGTCAAAATTCTGGAGAACAGTCAGGATGTCCATCTGACGAACGGTGAGATGTGGTTGTGTGAGGATCCAACGTAAGGTCGCATGGTCTGTGTGTACCAAAAATGGCTGCTCGGCCCCGTGTAGGTTGAACTTCCATTATAATATTGCATTCGGATGCCCAAGAGTTCTCTGTCATACGCAGGGTATCGCGTCTCCGCATCGTGTAATCTGCGGCTGAAATAACCCAGTACCTTCTCTGCCTTGTTCTGTACCTGGGAGAGCACCGCGCCCAACGCATATTGGCGGCATTGACGTGCAGGGAATATTTGCTTTGGGGTCCAGGTGAGCAAGAACAGGGGCATTGCAGAGTGCCTTCTTGAGGGTATCGAAAGCATGCTGGCATTCCTTGTCCCAGGCGAATGGAGAGCGAATGACCTTCCTCGGCTCTCCGCGTCGCCGCCCAAAGTCACCTTTACCTTCGGAGGGGTGGCAATGGCGTACAACGGTATGGCGATGTGAGCGTAATGTTCGATGAATTTCTATAGTAACTGGTGAGACCCATGAAGCCTCTGACGTCCTTGCTGTTTCAGGTAGGGGCCAATCCATGACCGACGGGTTTTATGTTTCTGGGCGTGGATGCTGTCCTTGTCGATATCAAAGCCACAGAAGTCACTTTCTGACGCGCCCAGGCCCATTTTGCACGTTTGGCCTTCAGACCATGTTCCGCTAGCAAGGTCAGCACCTCGCGGCATGTATGACGTATTCCGCCAGCGTACGGCTGTGAATCATAATATCGTCAAGGTATACGACGATGAACTTTCGTTTCATTGGCTCTAGAATGCCGTTCATCATGCGCATGAATTGACCCGGTGCGTTCGCCAGGCCAAACGGAAGGACTCGCCATTCGTATAAGCCAAATTTAGTAGTGAAGGCCGTCTTTTGTCTATCGGCTGCTGCGATGCGAATTTGATGATAACCGGCTGCCAAGTCAATTTAGTGAACCAGCAGGAGCCATGTATGGAGTTGAGTAAATCCTCGATGTATGGGAGAGGATAACGGTCTTTGACGGTTATGGCATTTACCACCGATAATCGATACACATACGCAACGTACCGTCGGCTTTGGCACGAATAATACTGGTGAGCCGAAATTGCTTCGAGAGGGTTGAATCCAACCGCAGCGAATTGCCTTGTCTATCTGCCGCCGAAGCTCCTCTTCTTCGTGCCAGAGATGCGATATGGTGAGCGGAATGGTATTTTGCCATTTGGGTCTGTTTTAATTTCGAAATCAGCCTGCCTTCCTTTCTGCGAATTTGCATAAGTTGGCTCGCCAAAGAGGCCCTGGAATTCTCTCAACATTTCTTGAAACTCTCCTGATGGCCCGTCCGTGGGATTGGTGTCGCCATCCCCACGGTGGTACACTGCATCAAAAGGCCCGTTGCAACAGGCGGGCCGATACGTTTTTTAGTTCTGTCTTCGTATGATGTGGATGCCCATGAATTTGGCCTGCTCCACTATACTTTCGTCGACGTCCAAGGGGCGTAAGCCTGGTAGTAGAACTCGGCCATCCTCTCTTTCCTCCCAGAGGTTATCGGCGATCCACATCTCGTTACGGTCATGGTCGATTTGATAACGGCGATTGATGTCGCGCATCCATCTTTCCCGAGCACAATATCAAAGCCTTTGAGTCATAGACCGTGAATTCTACTTCGTAGACGTATGATGAACCAAGTCGTAGTTTTAACTTGACTCGTTGGCGTTTCTCTATGCCGTCCTCTGCATGATATTGGTGGTCCCACAATCATCCATCCTCATCTTTTGTATTTAGGGGGCTCCTTGACTTTCAGCTCATCAAGAAACTTCCGACCGACATAGTTCTCTGACCACCGTCGTCCTTCACAACTCTTGCTTTCTTGCTGCTCCACTATCCCCGCTCTGTTTGGTATCTTACTTCGCCATTAAACCTTAACAGATCGACACCTGCGTCGTCCAGTTTACTGACTTTCAAGTGGTGGTAACAGGTGAAAAATTTGAATTGACTATCTGGCACGTGCTTGCCACCCTTTTTTGACGATACCGTACATGATGGTTTTTTACGGGAGTACAGCCGCAGCTACTGATCTCCTTTGACTTTTCCTGTCTCAGCGTCTGAATCTGAAAGACTCTCCAACCGACTTCTGCCTACTGTCTCACTCTTGCTTGACCTCCTTCTCCTCAGCGAGCCTACCACTCTCTTTTCGACTGGTCGGCGCACCTCCCTTTTTCTTTCTTGCACAGGCGGCCAGACTTAGCCTTCGGGGCGTCTTGCTGCCGAAGCTTGCTTGAGTAACTTCTTCATCAAGTCGTGATTTGGGCAGTTATGAGAGATATGGCCATCTGACTGCAGTTATAACAGGTTAAACCGTCGTCTTTGGCCGTGCAGTTGTATCGCTTCCATGGATCCATTTTTTTGGCTGAAGCTTTCATAGTTGTACTAGTGTTTGCGTTGGAGCCACTTGCAGGTTGAGATTTTTGAGAGACGTGTCCAATGAAGCAAAATGCTCCATGCGCTGCTCAAGGGTTGGAGTCCCATCGCGCATGCCAATATACCGAACTAAGTCTTTGTAAACTCGCTGGTTGCACATTTCAATCTTGTATCCATAAGCGTCGGCTAACATTTCGGCTGGCATCGGCTGGTGGGGTCCAACTTCGAACGAGGCGACGGAAACGCTCGTTAAACTCTGTGACCGTTCTCCTTCTTCAGGCCAGCCCTCCATTCCGTTTGACCAGATCCAAGGCGTTGACGGAAAATACGTAGCTTTAAACTCATGCAAAAGGTGGACCATTCGATAGGCGTACTTATTGGGAAATGATGCATTGCCCAGGTTGCTGCGTCGCGTGTCAGCTGTAGCACGGCTTGCTCTCCCCAACCTGTAGTGCTGACCCATCGATGGCTCGGGCTGCATCCTTGAAGTGTCATTCCAAAGCGAACAAGAATGCAGTGATATATGCAGGGTTCGTTTGCCATCATATGTCGGAAGGTTAGACGATTTGACGGAGCAGCCACAGCTTCCTGACTGGCCAGGGGTCGAATTGAAGGAGCCAGGGTTGCCGGATAAGGGTGGGGTCGGTTCGGAGATGACATTCGGCACCAGAATCGTCTTTACTTGGTTAGTCGTAAGTCTTTGAATGACGTGCTTAAAAGCCCTGAACTCAAATTCAAGCTCGCTTTTCTCGGAGGTGAGACTTTTGACTTGGTGCAGCAGCATATTTTTTCTAGCCAGAGCTGTGCGACGGCGGTGTGGTCTGGAGTGTGTTCCAGTTCTGACTTGCATTCTCCAGCTACCTCTCCAATTTGGCAGTGCGATCCTTCTCGATCCGGAGCTCTTCCGCCAACTGGTCAATTCCTTGGTGAGCTGCCGCTAATTCCTTGTTTGGTCCTTGAACAGGCTCAGCAGCCTCCAACTCATTGACTTTAGCGGCTAAGCTTTCGTTGAGTTCGCAAACCATAGAGAATCTTTCGGCTTGTTCGAGACACTCCAATAGGCCAGCATCTATGATTTCTAGCTGGACGTCCTCCGTAGCCTTGATCCAGTTGATCGCTTGATGAGACAAGTGCCCTGGGCCATCGTCGATGATCTTCCTTCGTTCCGTAACGTATTCTGCCGTGCGAAGTTCTGCAGGTTCGAACCCTGCAGTGGCCAAGGTAGCAAACTTGCTGCTAAACCTGATTGACTCGGCTTGGTCAATTTTGTCGTGAAAACTGACATCCTGCGGATCGTATGCGTTGTACGTAGCTGGAATAGTCGGGAAGTCGGAGGACGCATGCAAAGCCTCCGAGCGGCCGGCATTCTACTGGATCGAGAGTAAACCGGGTTAATCAACCATCGTGCGTCGTTTTCAATCACTTCTGATGCTTTTGAGGCCGTCAAAAGTCGAGTGTTGCTACCAATGTGGGTAAAGAGACTCTGTCGTACGTATAGGAGTGAATGTTCTTGGTGATATAGCTGAAGTCCTGCCAAAGATAACTATGGGAGCGGCCCGCAGAGCCGCACCCTAACCTGACCACCTGCAGTTGGCCGTTGCCAGGGGGATGCTCCAGGGCACACCTAACTCTCATTCGAACAAAATTGAGTGACTATCAGCTGGTATGATGTTGAACCTAAATATTGATTTTCACTCAATCTTTGAATATTCTAGAATTTTTCAGCTGGAGCTCAGCCTGTCGTGAAAGCTTGGGTGGGCCAAGGGCACATTTACGACATTGCTAGTACCGCTTTGATAGCTAAAAGCATCGGCAGAGCATAGTCTCGATGTGTGGTAGATGCACCGGGGATAGCATGGGGAATGATAATCAAATGTGTTGCAATTTCAAGTACGATCCGAACTGTGTGGTCCATGTCTTTGCTTTCCATATCTGGTTTTGGGCAAGCAAGTGTCACCTGACAGCTCGACTACTGGGCTTGCTCACCTTCGACCACCACCATAAGTGATTCTTCATAACTGCATTCTGTTTCTCACATGATAGCAAGTGCATATATACCGTAACCCAAAGCCAACGATTCCCTAACATCTAGACCTAGTCATACATGAGAGATAATTGAGATACACAAAATCTAGCCCATGTTGAAGATGAAACCCAGTAACAGCCGAAAAAATCCCCCCATCCGAACTCTGTACAACTACAACAAATACTCCCAGATGCACCCCAGCAAATTAAAAAAACATTCTAAATAACCCATCAATGAAATCCCTAACCCACAGGCATATAGAGACACCCGAGCAGCTATTCCAACTGCGACAACATTCCAGCCTGAATAGCAGTCTCCTCAATGTGTGTTTTGAAAACGTTGTACACATCCTTCATGCTTATCATCGGACGATTCATCAGTCCATGTGAAACATGTAGCTGAGTAGTACCATTGACCATATCGAGTGCAGTCACTCTACCATCAAAGCTATTTGGACCAGTGTTGACAAGCCAGATATGAGGCTTGTGTATCTGACCCAGTCACACAATCTGTGCAAAAGCTTGCCATGGCTTGTTGAGAACCCAAGGCTTCTGTCAAATAAACCCATGATTGGCAGCCATGAGGTTGAGCCCAGTACCCCCAATCTTGGTGGTGGTAATCAAGACAGAGGGCAAGGGGGTATTCTGGAAATCACTCATGACATCACTGCACCTGTTGGCGGAATCTTGAGAGACCATGTGTATTACCAGGACGTCATGGTCGAAATGGTGATCAATTCACCATGCCACATGGCGAACCTGACCAGACAAAAGTTAAAAATGTACCACCTTTTGAAGATGGGGTGAAAGGACAGGAGAGCCTGTACTAGGCTGGTCAACTATCTCAGAAACAGTCACCAAACCACTGATCAACTCAGGGAGGAAAGATTTTTGAAGCCATCTGAAAATTGGTTCCTCTACAAAACTGCTTTGCATCCTACTGTTTCTTCTGACTGCCATTGGCAAAACAATCACCTTCGTGCACCAACAGTAGCGAAAAGCATGCAAGCTGCCAGTGAAGAATCTGCCAGGCGACCCCATGCTGACCTTCCAGCTTCTGTCACCTGAGTCTGGTAACAACATCATTCAGCTGCTTCTGTTCTTCCTGACACCACTCCAGTACGATTTGATGGAAATCCTCCAATGGGATATACACAAGGGGTGCAGCTGAAGCCAGCTGCGACTCATTTCATCGGCGGATTGTCGATGGGTGAGCGACTTCGGTCATTACCATGGCAGCTTTCTGCTGAGCTTCTGAAGCACTTTTCTTGGTGACAGTGGTTTGAAGGGTGGTAATTGCTAACATCAAAGCCTTGGGACAACGTTCTGCTACGGCTCGCTCATTCCCAAGCGTATTTGGAATTGTAAACAGCCACCAAGTTGTGTTTCCCCGGTCCTCCAGTGAGTGGTAGGCTGGCATTACTGTAACTTGTACTTTGAAACGAATTTGGGCATCAGATACAACAGAGCAACCCTTAGACTTCGGACCCTTGAAGCTGTGCATCTCATCAAAGTGTCCCCACAACCACTGGCAGTTTGTAAGCTGGCAAACTGTGTTGTTCTCATTTCTATGCGCCTGGCTTGTATACATATTGTAGGTGATCACATTGTTGTCCCACTGTCACTTGGAATGTTCTACACAGAAGTTGGGGTGTGTAAATCATGTCACCAGCATCTTCTGCGCAGTGATTGTGCACCGAAAATGGAGCCACTGTTGTGATTGTATCGATTGGACCGATAAATATTGCTTGGATACTTGGGAGCACCACCCAGTTTACCGGATTCCATGGTAGGAGGTATGTTGGCTGGTTATCATCAAGCAACTGGAGAAGACAATGAGAAACAGGGTTCGGGCAAGTGATAGAGTACCATTGCTTCTGGACAGTGCTGAGGGTTGAGAAGCCCATTTCCACCACCTGACACCATCCACCCAGCGAAAGGTTGTAGAGCACGGGTAGTTGTGTTTCATAGTGATTTGCAATATCCTCCATGATTGACTTGGAATAAAAAGCTGCAGCCAAGATCATCAATGTCTTCCCAAGTCCCATGTCATCAGCCAGGGGTACCACAGGAAGGTCCACATCAAAGATCCATCTCTGCACAATGAGCCAAATCACCCAGATTTGATAATTCTGACATCTTATATTTGGAAATTGCTTCAAGTGTGCATTGGCCCTTCAAATGGCATCCGCATGTAACTCTCCATGTGGCACAGCACCGAGTAATACAACTTCTTCTTCAGGACACTTTTACTCGAAGGTGTTGTTGATAGTGGCCATGAGAGCATTATCCACAACTTGCCCTGACACGTCACCTTCAGGCTCAATCAGCTCATTGGCGAATTGTGAATTGCTGTCTAGAACTTAGATGCTCTTGATTTCCTTCATCAGGGTGGCAAGAGCACTTGGAGTTGGTGGCACAGGCAAATCAGTGTAGTCATCTAGCTGGGCTGGGGCCCTTCTCTTGCTGGGTATATCAGGTGGTGCACCAGTGGTTCTGGGAGACTTCCTTTTGGGTGTTTGTGGGGGTGCTCCCTACAAAGAATTCCAGTTAGCCCAGAACTTCATTCACCACTTCAGGGACTCCTAACTTACTCCCTCTCTATCATTGCTTTACTTGGGCTCCATCACTAACCGGATATTTTTAGGCAGGTCCTCACTATCACCATTCCATAGGTTTGCCTCAAGAAGTAGAGTCACTGCTTCAGGTGCAACAGTACCGAAGTTCTGGAACTCCCCATTTCATGTTTCCTGGTCCCAAACACCACCACAAAACTCCTCCCCAACTGTTACTGTGGAGTCTTGAGCAGCTTCTTTACTCAACTGGCAGCAATATACAGTCTGGTAAGGGAATGGGCCTATTCGCTTTGCCTTAGCGATCCACTTCAAATGTTGGGAATAATTTTCAAGTCTTTGAAATATCCTGAATAGAGACCCAGAAGTGGCATCTGTGTGTACTGGCACCACAAATGACTTGGTTTGGATATCGGCTACCCCAATGTTTGGCTGTTTGGGAGGGCATTCATCACTTCTACTCTCTGCCTTGCGTTTCCCACTACTTTCCTTCCCTTTCTTTTTGTCACCTTTTACAGTCCCTGTGGCTGTTTCTTGCAGGCGGTTGCAGAAATTTCGGATGAAATGGTGAATCCAGTTGTACCTGATACTCACAGAATCATCAAACTTGTCAAGGGGTAGGAACTCCTCATAACATTGCATGAAATCTGAGATAGCTGCTTCCCAAGGTTCGAACCTGGTGTGCCCCTCGATCTGCCTCGTCCTCAAGGGAGTGGTCCCATGATACAATGAGGTTGCCGAGGAATCAGCCATTTGTACCAGACTTGATTCTCAAACTTGATGATGTTTCTTCTCCCTGGCGTGTCACCTTCTTTGGACCCCTTATTACCTTTGCCCATCTTAACCAGGAGTCGCCTGGTGGTGGCTTTAGTCCCAGTAACAGTGTGGGGCATTTTTCTATCTCCAGTTCCATCGGGTGGAACAATGTCGGCTGGGGCTGTCTGAGCCTGGTATTCACCAAGAGTGATCTGCCACCGGTGTTGACCAAAGGGGATGTTAGAAGTTGGGGTCCATGGTGACAGTTGCAGTAGCACTTTGGTCCATCTCCATTGCCCAGGGGCCGCGATTCCTTCAGTTTCGCTGGTCACTTCAGACGTAGCAGTTTCTGGTCTAGGTGTCAGTGTTCCTGGTGCTCCTGACTGTAGTGGCAGTGGTTGAGAGAAGGTAGGCTGCATCAGAAGTTCGGGAGGGTTTGTGGACCATGAGCCTGGAGCAATTGGAAGTCTTGGAAGAGGGGAAGGAGGATGTGGGGTATACCGGGATCCTTCAGCTCCAGGTGGAGGGGGAGGGGGATATGGGGTATACCAGGGCCCTTGACCTCCAGGAGGAGGTGGAGGGGGCTGCGGGGTGAACCAGGATCCTTCGGCTCCAGGTGGACCTGGTCACGCATGGGGAGGCAGCGGTATATGCCGGTCTTTGTCAGGCCACAGTGACATTGATCGGTTGGGGTTCGCTGAAGGTGGTGGTGGTGGTGGTGGTGGTGGTGGTGGTGGTGGTGGTGGTGGTGGTGGCGGTGGTGGTAGAGATGGTCAGGGTGCAACCCATTCGAATGGAATCCAGGTTCGTTGATACTTATTCCACATGTGCCATCTGTCAGAACTAATTATCAGTAGTGCAGTATACGCAGGATAGTGTTCAGAGGTTGCGATTCATATTGCAGTCACTCTGTCAGTGGCCAGGGCGGTTGATTATCAGAATTGGGATACCAGGCACACCCATCTCACATCTGAGACCCATCACTGCTGAGCTGGTAGTTGGGGTTTGGTCGTTGTCGAGGTGCACCACCATAAAATCCATATGGGTATCCTGGATTGGTCGGAGAGTGGTCATTGGAGGGGTTGTTCTGTGACATGATGTATAGAAGTTGGTACCAAGAGCCGGTTCGGAGGTTTGGAGCGTTTTGCGAAACACTCTTTGGTATTTGAAGTAGTTGCCAAGAATACGATAGTGTGACCAACTGTATTTGTAGGACGCAAGGTACATTAATATACACTCGGAATTCTCTCACGAACACTCAATTACTTTGAGGGGTACATATAATTTGTTAGGTGATGTGACGTATAGATGTTTGTCTGTTTCAAAACTAGAGATATTAAGCCCGCATGGGATATGGTATGGAGCATCATCTCGCTGGAGGGGTGTGCAACTTGAACCTTCGGTACCTTTGTTTACCCCTCGATCGGTGCTCCTCACCATGCACCATACACTCGTTGCACCCCATCTAATATTCACCATACACTCATTGTACCCAATTTTACCATTCACCATATACTCGTCACACCCCATTCTACCATTCAGTATACACTCTTCGCACCATCTTCAATTTGCCATACACTTGTCGCACCCCATCTTCAATTCACCATATTCTTTTTGCACCCCATCATACCATTCACCATATACTCGTTGCATCATCTACCATATGCCATATACTTGACATACCCCATCTACCAGAGATTCTGTATCAACGGTTATCAGTATGAGTCATCAGGCAAACCAGTTCTTACAATTGCGATGCACACGATGTGGAAAGTGGATCAGGAACTCCACTGGTCTTGCTTAACATTATCGAAATGATTACACCAAAGTACTTGATGACATGGGAGAGGTGATTGAATGACTTGAAACAGAAGCAAATTGGAAATCTAGTAAGAAGCGAGATAAGCAAAGCAAGAACGTAAATGAATGCAGAAGACCCTGACAGTGCCCAAGGGTTCATACCAGCCACACACACCTCCGAGAGTGCTCCCATACCCCAGCTACTAGAGAAATACAATGTCACCTGTGTAACTGCAAGGACAGTCACTCACGCCGAAGTGTATGGCGAGACCGCAGTGGGGCATGTAGTGGAAGAAGCTACGAGCCTCTATGATGAACACCGGAAACCGTATTGGAATCTGTTGCACCCATTTGCACATGCATTCGATTATCGACACGCCCGTGCGCTGGGTACAAACTGCAAGCCTTGGATCAATGACTATCTGCGGTATGGCCAGTATGATTTCCATACAACTTTGTTCCATACTGCATCTGAGCTTCCGGAGCTGCTGAGGTACCTCGACTTCGGACTGGCAGTGGAGAGTTGGCATCAGCCGCCTGGAAAATATGGCAACATATACTGAAAAACATTTTTAAGTATATCCAGTTTCCTTTGGGGCATTTACCGTTTGCAGAGCACCTGGATTTCGCTCTACTGCAGCTGTACGATTCGGCTGATCATCAAATCTGTCGTGAGATGAACTCAGGACAGTGTTGGTGGGAAACTGAAAAGCAGTCACCCAACAGTACAACAGTTGTGCCAGTAATCTTCGCCTTGGACAAAACCCATCTCACAAATTTCTCTAGCGACAAGAGTGTCTGGTCGCTAAATATGAGTATTGGGAACATTCAGAAAGATGTTCGTTGTGCAGCATCAAGGCAGGACCAGAGTCTCGTAGAATTTCTACTGGTTTCTCAGAAAGCCGCAACTGATATGGACTCTTCATGGCACCACGTGATCCGTACTATCCTGAAACCACTCAGAGAAGTCGATATCAGGGGCACTAGTTACAAGTGGGATTGTGCTGAGAGTTGCCAACGTACCTGTTACCTGTTGCTAGCAGCATAGATTGGAAACCACCCAGAGATTGCAATGATCACAAAAATTGTCGGAGGAGCATGCCTTGGGTATGAAGTACCAAAGGGACCTGAGATGGGCCACAGCAAAGGATTTTGCTACTGCGAGCTTCGATGTACGTCACGCTATCAGGAGCACCTGGAGGAGATTTGACTTGATGAATTCAAAGTGGTGTATCTGCAACTGACTTCAAATCTCTTCTGGCAGTATCCTCTGTGAAACATCTATTGCCGTTGGCAACCAGATGCGCTTCACCAACTCTATTTCGGGATCATGAAAGATCTCTTCAACTGGCATTTGGAGTGCGTCACTGATCGAGGCTTGTTCTACCAAGGAAGTTGGCAGTGGGGTTACACACGATCACCCGCCATTTCCCTAATTGAATATCATCTGCTATCCCTCATCTCGGATACCATAGCCAATCTTTGCGGATTGCTAGCAAACGAACACCCACACCATCGATAAGCATCTACGGCTAGTTGATGGCCATGGTTGCTTCTGTTCCGAATTGCCGATAACAACTGGACAGCCAATAAACAGCTGAACAGCATCGGCCAAGAGGCTGAGGCTCGCCAAAAACAAACTGACAGCCGGCAAACAGCTGAATGGTGCCAGCCAAGACGCCGATGACTGCCAGAGGCATAAGAATATATGTCGAATCTGAACAGCAAAGCTGCTCTCTATCGAACAAGACCTATATGTCTGGAGGTCATCGGATTGATAGGATACCACTGGTTAGGAGGTACAAGCCTGCAAGCTTGATGTCGTAATGGATACTGATGGTCTGATAATAATCCACTGACAATAAAGACGATAGAGGATTGAGAGATAGAGAACCAGAGTAGTTGGGAAGGAATGGCCATTTGTTCGAAGGAGGTCTGAAGGCTGTTGAAGTGCTGGAGCTCCAGAGAAAAACGTAGATAAAAGCATTTGCTTGAAGCGTAAATGAAGGTATGAAGACCTTGGGTTCCTCGAGGGTAGAAAGGACATCAACCTTTTCAGCGAGAAGAACAAACCTTAACAATATATATATTGGAGAAAGCATATTCTTTTCGTTCAGAATCTTTTAGTGATTTTCACACCCCAAGTGAAGCTTCTGACCTACCTTTGAAGCAGCCCCGAATTAAGAACGGATACTCTTTAACCGGATGAATATAGAGTGACGCTCCCGGTGTTACAAGACTTGAAAGTGGAATATGATGCTCGGTTCACCTCAGTTCCATACTATCCGAACATATTCAGTTTCTCTAATCCCTTTGATGCTTTCAAGAATGGATTCTGCTATGGCAAGGAAATCCCTGAAATGCTCAAGAGTCTATCGGCAGTTTATACTCCCCTGCTTTCCAGCAACTTTACCGGGAAAACAATCTCAAAAATTGCATCTGATATGGAGGTTATGAAAATGATTAGGGCACTGATTGAATTTCCTTTACAAGTCAGCCAGCAAATGCAATGGGATATCTCGTTGAAATATCTTGATGATACTCTCAAAAGCTTTTACAAGTGCAAACACATCTTCATTCCTCAACATGGTACTGAGGCTCGGACAAGGTGTTCAGAAAGTGACTTCCAAGCGCAAGCAGCAAAACTTATAGAGGTGGCGATTGAGAAGATAGAGAGAGATCTTCATTGGAAAATTTATTGTATTATATCTGGGCAGTGGAAAATGTTTGAGGCGTACCTGAAAGAAGAGCAGCTGCGCACCACTCCCTGGAATGCAGAGGAGCAGGTGACAACAATGGTATGACTTGAAGCAGAGCTTTAGGAGCATCCACAGACCAGCTTGCCCAATTTGGCCAGGTGTTTTGAGAAGCTCATGACCACCTGGAACTCAAGCTGCATCGCAAAGCTAGCCGTGGACAAACAAGCAAGATTGCACGAGAACTTGAATGGGAATGTCATCCTATCATGACTGCTGTGTTCAGTGCATCGAAGGTCACTGTCATTGCAAAGTGGGCATTTGAGCGGTGCCTGTTCGAAGCTGGGAAGGCAATAATACATTGGTCAGAGGAGCACCAACATGAGGGTGCCCAGCATCTGGTGATAGAGGTTTATGGGGCAAGCTAGGCAGTTCAAGCTGCGTTTTGTTACGCCATGTCTAAAAAGCACCTGATGAATCATGATGAATGGAATTCAACGAAAGGACAGAATTTATGGAAGGAGCCAATACTGCAATTGTATCTCTTTGAAAAACCAAAAATACACCTCCTCTGTCATTACTGCCAGTTCAGTACCAGAATGGGTACTCCTGATTATTTTTCAACTGAGATCTCAGATCTCTTGCACATTTGGAACGTCAAGGAAGTGTACTGTACCAGCAATGGGGTCATTGTCAGGCTCCAGCTTCTTCAACACAATGATCGCAATACCACGATAGACTGTATGAAACAGACTATTGGGTGGCTTGCTATGTATGGATAGTACATCATGGAGAGTGCGGTAGTCCTTAACATGATGACGGGTTGAGAGAAACAGCAAATGACCAGGTGTGCCTGGCAGAAAAAGATCCTTGCCAGCGAATCTGAACCTGTGATTTGACCCAGTACACAACCTCTGTGGCTGTAGAAACATTCAACAATTTTTGCACATTCATGGTCTTTCAAGCGGATATCACTAGCTGAAGCAGTGGAAACCTTCAACATCCTGACATTGCCATCACATGTCAAGGAGCATCTGTATGGGATCTGGGACAGTGATGCGGTCAGTGTGATCTGGGGCTATGGAAATGAGTTCAAGGAAGACATAACCTTACAACCTCACAATAAGATCGCTTTCTGCCTGCCAGAATTTCATAACCCTCAGCAGATAAACCAGATTCGGCTTGACTGCAGCATTGAGGGTACACCCGATAGTGAGATGCACAAGCAGCCACTGCAGGTGTTATGGGTACATGTGGGCAAAAATTCTCATGACAGACTCCACAGACGCCGCCCCACATTTCCCGTCCTACAGTACCAGTTTTCACCACCGACCTGGACCGTGCTGTTATGTGGGATGATTGTCAGGACTGGCGGCTGGATGTTGCAGGAGTACCCTGATTTCTTTTCATTTCTTTAAGCCTGGGTTGATATACCATCACTGCAGGAGATGGCTGCTGTTGTGGTACACCTTTCAAGCATTGTTTAGGGCACCCTCAAAATATGGATTGGCTCATTATAGTGATAAAGGAATCGACACCATAGTTTATGGGCATAAAGAAGATTGAAGAGGTGTGCCACTCGGTCCCAGAGATCTGTTCAGCAACAGAAAACGGTTCGGTATGGATTGTAAATAATCAAGTGTATTTGAATATATACTGGTATGTATATTAGGACAAAACACATATGGATGAAAGGTTCAGAGCCACCTCTGCTATTTTTTCAAACGAATGAGAGAAGTCTCACACTGGAGTGCACTCGCAATTTGGCTGATGTATATAGACAATATATTAGTGTAATGAGATTTAGAGATTTCTATTTATACCAATCTTTCATGATGATGCTTGAAGTAGCAGTGATGAATTGACAGCATGATCCACAAATGGAGCCACATATGATGCCAATGGGCAGTGAGGGCTGCAGAGCTTCAGGGAGGCACGTGGAGCAGAGTACGCGAAGGAGCGAGTTTGAAGACCTCCCACGCAGTGGTCGGAATACTGTCAGATACTTCTGGGTGATTGTGGCAACTGCACAAGTGCGCTGGCAGTTGCCAGGAGCAGGTCAGAACATAGTAAAATGATGTGGGAGGGTTTGGGAGCCTTCCAAGCCCCAAAGGGGATCCAGGAAGGTGGGTGCCCGGCCAGGGAGGAAATTGCATTTTCCCTAGAGCTCCTATACCATCTTCGACCCCATGTCTTTTTCTTCACAACTACTGCAGACCTCAATCACCTCATTCTATTAATGTTTTTACCCTCATTAGGTTATACTTGGACCAATTGCATTCTTCATGATATCAGCCCCATAGCTTCTGCCTCTGGACCATTGGTTTTCTTTCTTTCAAGTTACCTTCAGGCACATGAGCTTTGTTCAATTGAGAGTAGTGCTGCTGTTTTGGAGTGGCTAATTTTCTAGTTTCAGTGGAGAGTAGCTTTGCTGTTTGGAGTGATGCATTCTCTAGCGTTGTTGTTCAGTGGTATATTTTCTAGCTTCATTTGGTAGACAGTAGCTTTGCTATTGAGAGCAATGAATTTTCTAGCTTCGTTTGGTACAGTGTAGCTGTGGTATTTGGAATGGTGTATACTGCAGCTTCAATAGAGAATAACTTCACAATTTGGCACAGTATGTTTTCTAGCTTCGGTAGAAAGTAGCTTTTCTGCTCAGAGTGGTGCATTTTCTAACTTCATTTGATAGAGAGTAGCTTTGCTATTTGGATGGTGCATTCTCTAGCTTTACTCTGCTCTCTGAAACAAGTAATAGCGACTGACATTTCAATTGAGCATGTCATGAATGATCGTATGTATTCCCACTCCAAGGATATTATTCTAGATATAAAACTATCCCCTTCTTCAAAGATTTTATCTCTGAAAAACCATACTAATCTCAATATCTTTTGGCGATATATGATCCTGTATACCGAAGCAAATTATGTTTGAAATCTACTAAGTAAGTGGATCCACACAGACCCTGTTGCTTTGTCCAATATGTAAAACATACAAGTACAATCTGTCAATCAGATTGCTTGAATCCAGCTAAGATATCGTGCTAAACAAAGGTGGCCAATCAGGTGACTTGTGTTCTCAGCTTTCTTTTTCATATGATGATCTGGAAAAATTGTGACCCGATGTGCCCTTAAAACCATATCCATTTTTCTTTCGATTTGGAACAATATGACCCTTTGTGCCTGAAACCAAAACCATCCTTCACTTTGCTTGATTCATTATAATATGACCCCTTGTGCCAAAAAAACCCAATTCTGAATCAGGTGTTGAACCAGCTGTTAAAAACTATTCATGGGAAAAAGGTACTAGCTCAACCTTCCAATCCAATCATTCTTTGTTGCCTGAGGGTTCCATCTATGGTTGCCTTCAATAATCCTTTGTCATTGAAGTTCTCATATGGTTCCTCTGTCCAATTTGCTTCTTCTGGATATCCCTTCAACTTAGCCTGATATAAAACTCATTTGCATTCTTTGCTATACTGCCTGCCCAGGACTTCCTTGACTTCATAGATTGTTCTATACATGTAGCTATCTACATTATAACCAAGCTCATTCTGCTTACTGGCCAAAGCGAGCTCAGTCGGAGATCCAGTAGGGTTGGGAGTGAGTTGATTAGGTTCAATGAGAGATACATTGTGTAATGGCAGCCAGCCGATATCCAGGGAACTGCCCAGTATATAGGTACTTTGCAGGAGTTCAATTACAATCCAGCAATTATCTTATCATACTTAATATCTACTCAACTGTATCACTTCTTTTCATGTATGACTGTATCTACTCTTACTATCGAGTACCGGGCCATACTCAGATATACTAGTTCTAGAATTGTAATTGCTTTCCAGAAATCAGATATAATTCACTTACAGAATTCATGATTACCCCTATTCGACATGTCAGACCTACACCAGGAATCATTACTAGATATATGAATCAGAATATGTATATTGTTTAATCAAAATAATTGAGGATAGCAGAAACAATTTGGAAATCAATTGACCCAAAGAAATATATCACTGGCACATATTGCCACTCCTGAGAAGTACTTGAAACACATTCGATGAGATCAATCATATACAGACGATTGATTGATCAAAATATTTGTAAGATACTATGCAAATTAGATTACTATCGTTAGGGTTCTGACTGCCTTGATTGGCAAATTAGTTCAGACCAATTCATTCAAGTAACTTCTGAAATCTTGCATCAGATATTATTGAAGGAATTCAATAATGATTTATTCATATTGAAAGGCATCTGTATATCCAATATTTCTAAAAGTCAGTTAGTATATTCAAATATACTTCTTTTGTGCAACAAGTCATGTAGAGTACAGAACTAAAAGTTTGTATCAATTAAGTATCAACAACCGATGGTTACACAATATCATGCACACAAAATACCAGGTGAATTGAATTAGTATTATTCAAGTTCTGACTATCTTTATCAGCAAATCAGTTCAGATTGATTCATCCAAGTAATCTCTGAAATCCTATATCAGGTATGATTGAAGTAATTAAATTATGATTTATTTGTATTGCAAGATATGTTCTTATTGAATAAGCATGACAGTCTACTATTACAATCAAATATACTTCTTTTGCATGGCTATATACTGGGCACTTACCCGGCCATCGACCGGCTGCCGTTTATAAGAGCAGAGATTACACGTTCCCGATTTCGTCTTCCATGTGCGACCACCTAACAAGTCCTTGAGAAATGTTGATTTCCAGTGACGAACCCACTCAATAAGCTAGGCTATACCTCGTTTTGGGTGGTGTAACCTTCGTTAGGATACTCTTTATCGAGACTAATGGTATATGATTGCACACACTATCCCTGTCCACACATCATCAAATTGTTATTTTTCAAAAAACATGAATCCATCAGTCCACAAGTCGTCTCAAGTATGAATGTACAATAATGAGCAGAAATGAAGCAAGCACAGCCCTAACGATCGCGGAGTATGAATAGGCAGATCGTAAGCAACCGTTCAGCGATGAGATGCATATGACGTCCTAAGTTGCCACACTCCTCTCGGATCTTGGTACCGTTGATTCATGAAACCCAACCAAATACACCCAAAAACCGAGCCCAACCTTTCTATAGTCTCTTGCCATCCTCCAATCCATCAACACCGCCGAGTTTACCCTGTTCGCTGGCAAGCGCAACCGCCCAACACCGAAGGGGAACGGCGTTTGGGAATCGCGTTCCGAACTTAAACCCCCTCCTACAAACCTCGAGTTAGGATCTTTCATATTGGATCATGTAGTATGTCAATATACCTACCGTAGGTTATCAATCGACATTGTTTTATGTTCCAGCTGCCGCATTTGACATCCCGGGTACAGGAATTTCTTCGCTATGTTCTGGAAACCGCAGTGGCGAGTTGGGGGAATCGTAAATCTGTACCGAACGCTGAATCTTTTTGGAATTCGGAGGCGGCGAAGCGGTTTCGGGCGTTTTGAGTCGGATGAGAGGGGATTCATTTTGGCTATGTGAGAAACTGAGGTGCAAGGGCCAGGATGGTGGGTGGGTATAAGTGTGTAGGTAATGGAGACAGCGGATATTCCGTTTATTGACGACAAACGGCGAACCGAACTAGACCATGTGTTCGAATCTGTACCAGCTGAGTAATGTGTGTTCAAAGTGTGTTCTACAGCGTGCGATGCGACCTCTCAATCGCTAATTTATTCAAAGTGCATAACCGCTTGTGGGGCAACAACCCTCCGAGAAAATTCCTTATCTAGATGCACACATCCATTGAGAAAACTGTTGGTTAAAAAGTGCATACCAATTTATGTTGGGGTGTTAACGATTACCGGGTCAAACCCTTCAGAACATGCTTTTGGATCCCGTCCGCATGCGCATTCATCTGGTGTAAATTCTCACCATTTCCCGATCAATAGTTGAGCTCTTCAACGAGCCCAGGTGCAGGGGGCTGGGGCCGAGCTTAATCAATAGTCTCTGTACCGATTCCCAGATTTAATCACATCGAGAGAAAATAAAGACACTCGATCGACCTTCTCGTATAGGCTTTCTTTGCATCACTTGACGCAACAATATGCAGCCCATATCCAGGTAAATGGCGCAATGCATAAATATTGTCGTTATAATGTATCACATGCAGAATTCATTGTAAGATGAAGCAACAGCGGCTACCACCCCTTACATGGGGCAGCACTAACGACATACTCATCAGTGATTCCTAAGCGCGAGGCTAGGGTGCAAGTGATAGTACATGACCGCTGACGGGCTAACCTCTGAACTTCGCTAAATTATGATAAATCCCAAAAACTCTTGAAAAGGCTGTGCTGATATTGTTGACTTGTAACTGCAGCACTTCCAGAAGCCAACGTAAATTTCCAAATAACCAATCAGACGTTGACCCGAATTTGCAACATTGCTTCATGGCCCGCGCATACACGCTCCTCTGAAGCCCAATCGGGAATCAGCAAGCTTGCTATCCATCTCTCCATAACCCATAAAGTGCACTTTTCGTTTTGGTGATTAGTAACCCCTGCAGTATGCAGCGTTAGCGCGGTTTCACCATCTATGCACGGTACATTTCAAAGCAACAAATGGGGCGTCGAATATACATCCGAATGACCGTTGAAAAGCGGGGGACATCGGTGAGTTTTAGATTGAGGTATGAGATCCTGATCTTTTAGGTACATGCATATTTCGGGAGTTGGGGCTGATATTAGTCGTTCGGGTGGAGCAGCTTTTGACACTCGATATGTAAGCTGCATGTATTACATCCGTACTGAGTTCAAGATTTCTCCAGTTCCTTATTACCTAAGCGTATCTAGTCAGAACCTGTAGCTTATATTGTCCATCCTGTCAGCCCGTGGCATCACGCCAAGACAAATATATCGGAGTTTCTCCGGGCAGGGCGTGGTGACTGTAAAGCGGTTATGCATACTGCACCTAGTGGTTAATGTTACTATTTCTCTATAGATGGTGCCAGCGAAGTTATGAAGTGACCAAATTTATAGAGACTAAAACTAAACCCCCCATATTCCACCCAACTGGCCTCACCAACAAAAAATGAAAATTGCATTTGCGGTGTTTATATATTCTTCTGCCATAGAAATCATCAACATTTTTCACTGACAGGGGCCCTTGAATCCTTGTCACCCCACAAAAACTCAGAGCGAAAATCACTATCAACCTTCTCTAAAGTAAATGAGAATAAGGAAAAAGCTATGTAACCATAGGACTTATTACTTCTACCATTTCCACAATGAAGGAAGTCCCAGTTTTGGCCTCAGTTGACGTGTTAGGCATGTATCTTGCCACTAGGTGCAGTACGCATAACCGCTTTACAGTCACCACGCCCTGTCCGGAGAAGCTCCGCAAATATATACTTAAAAACCGCCATCGTGGTTGCATATGCCACCTGACTGAATATGGTCAGATACTCCGGTTTCATCTGCGGCCGCTATTGGTTTTGGTGACGGCCACAATCACCGGTAACCTACAAACGCGCATAAAGCTTATGTTGACAAAAAAAAAGGACCCAACGTACTCGGCACATAGCACTGCGTATTGAGCTTTTGAACTACCTATCCACTGTCTGTGTGGCTAAAAAGATGCGTGGGCGGTGGTGCCAGCATTGCTATACTCTCCCTGGATATCGAGTAGTCCACCAACTTACCGAGCAAAGGACAAGGCTACCTAGTTGAACATGCAACGACTGCTTTATGTGCACTTTTTGATATCGAACTAGAATGTGGCCTTTGACGTACTTTGCTCATGCTAATGTGAAATTCAAGCTGTTGGCGCATCATAAAGCGTGATATGCCGCCCTGGGGATTATTAGAATGTGCTATTATGTGGGCCTATTATTCGTGGACAACCCAGATGCATTACCATGCGCCCATATAACCTAGGTTTGGGCAGGCTGTTCGATGCGCTGGATGGGAATACGCTTGTCTGAGTGATGCAGCTGTGCAAGTGAAGGAATGGTGACCCAATGATCGATCACTACTAAGCAGCACACAGAGCTAGTATGTCGATTACACATACCCCTGCACTGCACTGCATGGAACTTGAAATGGACTTAAGCTTACCGGCTTCCCCATGCTATCCATGATCGAATATCAATGTATATACACCTACGTAGGTATATTACCTGACAGATTTCATGTAGCACTAATGTATTTGGATGGTCGGTAACCTTGTGGGCGCTGGTTGGAGACCTAACTAGGTCTTGTTAAGGCAAGTACCCCGAGAAAAAGATCTAGATTTGGAGGGCTTAGAGTTCTTGGCTTGCCAGCATCGTGACTTGCCTTCTCAAAATGTAGCCAGTTAGCAGCCTAAAGGGTATGGGGAGTTTACAATCGTGTCTTACCTACTCGAGTATACTCTGACAAATTGAGTGATACATCCATAATGTTGTCGTAACGTGCTATATTTTGGTTGTGGTGAGAGAAAAATTTGATAGTAACACAAGAGAACTCTAGGCCTCCCTCTGGACTTCGACAGACCCCCCGGTAGCAAAAATGCCTATGATTGATAGAGGTGAACAAATACCATGTTTGACATCAGCATTGAACTCAAGAATCATCAAGAGTCCAATACAGAGTTGCATGGCAACTAGCGCCCCATGAAATGTTAAGACTGACAATGCTCAACACTACTCCACTGCCATGATTAGAATTAACTTGTAATTTGGAATAAAGAATTTACCTATGCTCTAGTTGTACGGAAATTTTTCCTAGTTATTTTGACCCCAAACTGTTGAGAATGATCGAGTTTGGCTGCTCATCCTGATGATTGTTTCATCGTTCATAAGCACTACGGATCTATGAAATGCGAGTACGTCTTACAATAGTAGTACCAACTATAATGGTTAATTATCCCCTCAAAGTTGTTAGATAATCTTGTTAAAGGGGATTTACTCTTATTGACGACGACTCTGTGATATATTTACCACAGACACCATTCGGCCCTGCATGTCTGTAATAGTTAATACTGATAGGTTAGGCCTAAACGAAACATTTGCTGTCCTCATAGTCTCGGAGCCGATTAGGGTAATCCGAGACTACTGTCTTCAGTAGACCAACGCTGCCAGAAAGAAAGAATACATATGTGCATGTGCAACTATCCACAGTCTTTAAAAACAAAAAAAAACAGACTATATACCGAAAAATGAACAAACTACTAAATAAATCCACCTAACCGAGACGCCGTACGCAGTACTCTTCAGTATTCCAGCCTGGGATAAGTGTCCGATGACTGATACACTTTTAACATGTCTACCACCACCCAGTTCTTTGTAGCTTCTGCAATTTCAATCTCTCTGAAAATTTTCACACCATGCTCGATGAGCCGCCGAATAATTCCCACATGTCCGCAATGAATCGCAGACTCAAGAATTGTTTCACGGTGGCCATCAATCCAACTCCCAGGGCTAACTGCGTTGACATCAGCCCCATTGGCAAGCAGTATGTTGACAATATCAAGATAGCCGCTTCCAGCGGCTGCTTGAAGTGCGGTTTTGCCGTGCTCTTCTGACCCTTTTGCGTTTACATTTGCACCCTCGGACAACAGTAGCTTCACAATATCGACATGCCCATTATTCGCTGCTGCTTGAAGCGCTGTGTAGCCAGAGCTGTAAGATGCTTCAATATTAACGTCTGCTCTGCAGATGAGTAAGAGTCGAACTATCTCAATATGTCCCATAGCGGAGGCAGCTTGAAGTGCTGTAATAATCGATACATTTCTACCTTCGGCTGCAACCTGAAGAGCAGTCCGACCAGAAGCTGACGTATCGACGCCTATACCATTTGCAACAAGCAATCTTACTGTCTCAAGATGCCCACCTCCAGCTGCTGCCTGCAATGGACAGTTGTCAGCTCCGAGTCGCTTATTCAGATACTCTGTTCGCCGTTCATTTTCGGACTTGGCGATTGCATCTTGAACTACCCGGACACAATCGACGAACCCAGCCTCTGCAGCGACATACAATGGGCGCCGGGCAAAGAAATCTGACGAAGACAACAATTTGTGGCCATATTTCGAATTCCAAAGTACATCCAACGTCTGGGAAGCGTTGATTTCCATTGCAATATGCATGGCATTCCGTCCTACAAAATCCTCGTCTAAAGCGATATCAGAGCTGGAGTATTCCAGTATGGTAGATATTAACAGCATATTGTTCGTGGAAACAGCCCGATGTATGATTGGTGCAACACGACAAACCATATTGCTATTCAGTTCGAGTCTTCGTGCAACCTTGTCAAGTCTCTCTGAAACCTTTTCGTATAATTGGATCAGTTTTTGAACAATCGGCGTCGAATCTAGATTGGAAGGTGCGTTTCCGGAGTTTATTTGGCGAGTAAAGGTCTTAAGCAGCTGCTCTTGTAATGATTGAGCCATCAAGTAATCTCCTGCGTTTTGGCATCGATTTACCATTCTCGATAAGTTTCTAACTTCGTTCAAACTCTCTAGTGGTAGTCGTAGATTAGAAAAAGGATGCCGATGCTCCGCTAATTCTGCCGCTCGGATGTCCAAGTAATCGTATGTCGAGGATAGTCTCGGAGAATTCATAAGCCCTGCCGATTGTAGTGTATCTCTATAAACTATCTTGAATAATTTGAGAAAATTCGAAGACCATGTCCAACCAGTGTCGAACACGTCCAGCTTTTGGTCGTATATTTCAAATAGATTTTCGGTAGGTTTTAGTTTTGTCCACAGCCACGCCAGATATCCTAGATCTTCCATGCTAATAGCGATATTAGTAGATGTTGGATGTTGTTACAGCTTGAGATCTCATACATACCGATCATTTCCTAAATTTGAACGTGAAATACCCGTTTCAGGAATTATTCCTCCAGAAGGAGGTTCAGGGGGAGGAAGCCTCAATGTCAGCCTTTCTGGTCGGGCATAATTATAAACGTCATCCTGAAATCGTCTCAAACCGTCCGTTGTATCATTATTACGGGTCGTCTCAGTTGGGACAGGTTCGGAATATAAATCAAAACCTGAGAACCTGTTTGTATTACCAAAGAATGACGCTTCAATAGCTTCCATTACCGGATTCTGTACGCCGCCATCCTGTGTCTCTATGGACAGAACTTCGGTTTCGTTGTCGGGTTGATTTACAGCGACTGAAGAACTTAGACGGATCTGCTTTGTGGGCCTCTTGGTGCGAGTGCGGTTTGCCGCTTTAGGTTCAGAGCACTCATCATTATGCTTCTTGCACTCGTTACATTTCTCGGGCCATACTCGGTCTTCAGGCAAACACTATTCATAAAAATCAGGTTCCATATTGCCAAGAAGTTAGAGGGCAGTTGGGTAATACCTTTTGCTTTCTACCTCTACACTGCTGGCACTTCTGGACAGAAAGTATTCTCCTACGCTTTGCCGGTGGTTCGTCCCGTGGTTGGTCTTCGGTGCATGAATAATTGTTTTGTCTGCACCATTCACACTTATCCTGATCGGGAGATCGCTTACACTAGCAACGTGATTAGTATTAGTCGAAAATCCCCTGAAGATGGGCATAAGCTTACCCCTTTTCTGTCATGCTTACAGTTCCAGCATTTGTGTTGCATCGGAGTTCCGGGAGCAACAGTTGACGTAGTGCCAAGTTGACCGCGAACACTAGGATCTTGGAGTTGGAAGCTGGTCTGAATGAAAGCGGACATTGTTGAATTTGCTCAGTGTACTTTTTGCTGGTGAAGAGTAGATCTGTGTGGGACTATGGTAGAATGCGGGGAGGCTGAGGGTATTTAATTTTATGGTAGCAAGCCATGCACCCCGTATTACGTACTATATTCCTCAGGGACGCGTTGTCAAGGTACACAACTATGCATGGACTTACACTACTTCTCCATGTGGTGTGGTTAAACACTTGTCCTCAGCCTGCGCCTCAGAATTATCTCCATGGTTATTTGAAATCCAGGAACCCAATTACACTTTTCCACGGATTCTAGAATGCGCTCGGAAATTTGAGACACTGAGTAGCTGCACGTAACCGCAAGGAACTACCTGGGTGCACAAGTTCTAGAATCTTCTACCGTACAAGCTTGGGTTGCAACAGACGCAAAGCATTGGATAAGTCATCAGCACCAACACATCGATGTTGCTATCATTCGATACGGAAGAATAAATATATCTTTCTAACTGGCGAGGCTGAAGTGATGTAATTGATGATCGACCGGGGAGCCTTGTAAAAAAACGCATACATACATGTAAGTAGTTAAACTTTGATATCTTGGCATCTTGTCTAGGAGTATGGACAGGCCATAATTTCACTTCAAGCATCATGGAACTTAATTTCTGGAACAACAACACCATGCAGTCGCTCAAGTGTATAATTTCGCATGTCTTGTGCACATATGTGGCGCCACTACACGTACAAAGAGTTTATGGCAATGTAGACGCCGCTGGTCCCACATTCGTTTAGTGCATGATGGGGAGGGCAAAATAAATAACGTTGGAACCGTTGATATAGCTGAAAGAGCACACATTGACGACAGAATGGAATTCATCATCCCGCGGTGGGACGTGTCATTCATGGCCAGGATCTTTTTTGTTAAGGTGATTTCAGTTGGATGGAGGAGCTAGGATCACTTGGCACATTTGGGACATTCATCTTCCCCACACCAATCGGCCAAGTAAACGTGCAAAAATGAGCTGTTACCGCTCTGCACTCTTCCATTGGCTGGTCGGAATACGCCGAAATTCTCCACGTTTATCTGCATTGCGAGGCGTGTCATTGACACACGCGACTTTTAATGGGTTAGGAAAAGTGATGTCGTTCCCAAAACTACATGTGTACAACGGGATCTAGATTACTCTATCTTAATCCATACATAAAAAATTAGCCCAGGATCTTCTTCTAACCTTGTCATGGTCGTGTTAGTGTTCTATTTACAAGTTCTCATGATTCATTCCCAGGATGTCTGATGAATTCCGAGATCAATCAATCACCTGCCTAGAGTCTGGCTCGCGAAAGAACAAATATAATGTCGATTCTCCCAAAAACTTCTCCAAATCCCATCATTTCTTGACACATGCGACTCGCATGACAGTGACAATATATGTCGTCTTCTTTATCCACCAGAGCACGTGTATCAAACATGGGCGTGTGTATAAAAACTTACATATAACGGTGCACTTGCGCAAGGATCCAGATATTTTCCCTCACCTGCAAACGGAAGCTAATGCGCAAACATTTATATGGCATCATTAACTTGTTTTTTTTTTGTAGCGTATGGGTTGATTGTGAGAAAATTCGAGATGTTGATAGTAATCGTTAGGTAAGTGTATAGGAGTGCCCAAGGTCAGGAATATATTGACACATTTCTTCGAACGTCATAAAGGAACCAATAAAATCACTGGCTAGATCCAAATAAGCAAGATTCACCACTCCCGGCATGCGAAATCTCTTCTAGGCGATTGGATGAGAGTTAAATCTCTTCAAACGGGCAAATGTACACCGGAAGATGCTTGCACTCTCGACCTCGGCGAAGACAAAGTCCCGGGTGAGAAAGATAAATTTGAGAGATACTTGTTCATCTGACATACCCCAGTCAATTTGCCGCGGACAGCAGTGAACGCCCCGGCCTAGTCCAACCACGCGATCACCATTCCTCACCCGGTTATTTCGAACCTGTCTATCTGCACAATTCATGGTCGGATTATGGGGCGCCGACGGCCCATAGGTAGGAGTTCCAACTCCGTCGATATCGATAAGGTCAGTATATATGTATGTATAATACGTTGACAATAGGGTTGTTAACAGGTCGCCGACGCAGCACAGCCTCTATAGATACGAAAACTTGCATTTCCGGAGAAATGATCGAATGACAGCAGAGATTATTAATAATGTACGGATCTTCAGTTGTCAGGTATGTTTTCCCATGTCTTTGATTTTGACTGGCGTGGAAAACCTTTCCTAGGAAAGTTTACTCGGTGGTTTGCTTAGATGTAAGCTAGGGGTTAGGGTGATCTCTGATTTGGCCCCAATTGAAAACGGACCTCAGGTTGTCCCTAAGTTGGCTGATTGATATATTTTCAGCATCTGCGTCCGAGTATAGATCCACCTAATATCACGATGGGTGGAACTGAGGGTTTGTCGTGATAATGAAAGGGTGCTTTTAATATAGTCTAGATGCGACAATCGGTGGGACCAAAGAAGAGTTTTGTCACCTGTAACAGTGTAATTAGATATCAGTGAAGCATTTGACGTTTGTGATGGACGCGTCATCGCGATATCGACCGCTTTTCGTCAATATAGGCAGAACTACCTTGGTCCAATAGCTTTAGCGGTACACCAACCCTCAGCAGTAAACCAATGCAGAAGGATGTTATTTTTTGACAGTATAGTGCAGTTTAAGGGGCTTCGCAGTTAAGTGGAGTGCAGTTTAGCTGTTAGAACTATTGAGACCTTCTCATTGAATTGATTCTCTAGATACAGATCTATATATGCAAACAAAACAAACTTTTACCAAGCAGCTTATGCCAACAAGCAGTTACATTTGCCAATGGCGTGAGCCTTGAACTATGTGCAACTTAGACAGTGTGAACCTTGAGAGAGGTTCAAGAAGGTGGTCACTTTCACCAACATTGAGAGCCTGAGGGCTAGTGTTAGCAACGGTCCTGGGTTACCTAGCTGCGGTCGGTTTGGAACCAGACTGGCACCCCGGTCCAGGTCAGGAACTACTGAGGAACTGAACCAGGTAATCCAATCTAGGTTATAACTTGCACCAGACCTAAAACTGGCCAGTTTTTGGGTGGGTTGGTATTGGACTGCAGTTCTACTGGGCAGGTTCCACAGATTAGGCTCCAATCAAGTTTTTGAGTTTGTATTATATTGTGATATGATCTATATGTGAATTGTGCCGTTTCAGGAGCTCTTCCACTCCAGTCTCCGATTTGCAATCTTATCAATCTTCATTGTGTCACTGAAATAAGTCCAAAATTCATTTCAACTTTCTGGTTTTCCATATTGACTCCACCAATATTGATCAGATTGACAATTGGAGACTAGACAGTAAAAGGGCACTTAATACTGGAATATTTACATATAGAATATATGGTAATACAATGAAAACTCAAAAACTTAATTGCAGTGAAAAAAGTAGGCTGCACAGGCAGATTTTCAGGTTAAAACAAATTCAAATCCAACAGTCCGAGTTTTTGATATAATACGAATGCATATCCATAGTCTAGTTCCAGTCCAAACCCCAACCCAAAACAGTACTAGTAGATGGCAATCATTGGTAATACTACTTAGGATTATATCTTGAGTTAGTAATATTTAGTTATTTTACTGTTAATATATTCCCTATATAATAACAGTTAGCCCAATCTGTAGCCAGATAACTACCAATTTTAAGTAGTTTCATGTCAGTTTAGCAGCTCCATAGTGAATATTTCTGATTTTACTCATGTCAAAGTTCGAGGCTTGGAGTACTAGGGGTTATAAAAACAAAGATTCAGGACAGAAATTGCAAAACAAACTATATTAGAAATTCAATTCAAAATTACCAAACTGAACAGAAATTGGTATCAAAGATATTATATTGTTTTATCGATGAAAGAATATGTAATTAGCAAACCAATTCTTTGCAAACTACTATTAGTTATATACAACATTTCTAACTATTGTCATTTTCACTCACTTGTTTCAATATACAATTTAATTAAACAAATATATTCTTTGCTTCCATCTTCTTTTATTTTTATAATATTATTCTATAATCTTATTTTTTGTTTCTATTGTGGCTAATTAAACATTTGAAATTCACATGATCAAATTCCAATATATAATACCTGTCAAGGTTTCAAAACTTGAGGTTCTAGAGGTTATAAAAACCAAACTAAGATTCAGAATTGCATGTTTGCAAACAAGACCAGAGACTTGAAATCTGGAAGTACAGAAGTAAATCAAATTTGATATCAAAGCTATTGATTGTTTTGTAGACTAGAGAATAAGTAAAGAATAAATCCATTTTCCACTAAACTTTTCTCCATATAGACAATAAACATGACTGTTGTCACCCTGACTTATTTATTCAATATATATTTGAACCCCACCAAACTTTCTAGACCTGCTTTACCACATATGATTTTATGCCATCTTTTAGTATAGACATTGTTCTATTAACTTCAGTAATTATTTCTAACCTGTTTTCTCTTCTTTCAAAACTTGTTTCATCAGTTGACAATCTATTTGTTATTCTCATGATATTTAAATCTGTTTTTTTCCAAATGAATGTAACTATTTATCATTGATCCTTATTCAACCACTGATCTTTATTTTATATAACTATAACACTATTTCCCCTTTCCATATATGAGTTCCAATAAGTTCATTCATCCAGGTTTGCCAGGTTGTTCTGTATGGAATGTATTGCAATCTGTCCATGTTTGTTGCTGACTTCTAGCTTTGTTCATTGTATCTTTTCCACTTCATCAAATACAGGATTTGCTAACAGAGGATTTTGGAGTTTTGGATACTTTCCACCTTGTATTCATCTTCACTGTCTACTACCATTGGGGTTGGTAGTTGTATCACTTGTTCTGGAATGAGTCCTGTACTGCATTCATTCATGAAGGTATTGGTTGCACTGGAGATATATGGATATTCTTTGGTAGTTGAAATCGGAAGGCCCATGGGGTGACAACTTCCAGCATTGTGTATGGTTCAATATGCTTCCAATCTAGCTTCTTGCTGGGTCTTTGAGTTATGACATTTCTGGTATCCATCTATATGAAATTACCAGGTTTTAATGTTTGGTCTTTGCATCAGTATTTGCCTGCTTGTTCAACTTGGACAACTTGTATGCTGATCATCTCTCTATGTATTTAGTTGAAAACTTCTTTCATATTGTGGACTATATATACTGTGTTGACTTCTCAAATGTCTTTGTTGTTTTCTACTGGATGTTGCCCATGTAACGGCAGCAGGCTGATGGCCGGGTAAGTGCCCAGTATATAGTCACTGCACGGGAGTGCAATTGCACTCCAGTGATTATCTTACTACCATACCTAATGAGTACTCCACTTTATAACTTATTCTCATGTACAACCGTATCTACTCTTACTCTCGATTCCGGCGCAATACAATGGCGTACTTGCCTTCATACACTAATTGCTTTTTAGAAACCCAATACGTTTTGCTTACAGAATTCGTGAGCAGGAACCTCAGAGTCGCGAATAGCCTGTAGCTAAAAAAACAAAGACTGTACGCAAGAGACTCGATCCAGGATCACCGAATGTGAAAGAAGTGAAAGCCGAAGCTAATTGATTGTTTTATAGACAAGAGAACGAGTGAAGAAAGAAACTTATCTTTTGCTGAATGCCTGGTTTATATACAGTGATTTCACTCGTTCCATAATACATTTGAACTACTGCTTTCATTGTACAGTGTTTTCGTACGATTCCGTCGTTTCCTGTAAAACCCTGATTCGAAACCTGATTTCCTTCTTGTCATCCTTTAGCCTCTGTCCGAAACCTGATTTCATTCTTGTCATACTTTAGCCTCCGTTCGCAACCTGATTTTATTTTCGTCGTACTTTATTTTTTATATTATTCACCGATCATCACTCGACCACCAATCGTCACTCAACACAACAGTAGCTTCCCCCTCTCCAATGCCAAGTACCTACGAGGTTCACGATCCGGGCTTGCCAGGTCATTCCTTGTGAAAATTGTGGATAGCCTTAAGTCCATCTACGTTGATTGTGGGCTCCCATCTGCGCTCATCGTAGCCCCGCCATTTTACCAAATACTGCAGCTACCTCCGGAACAGCCTGGAATTGTCTATCCGCTCATCTTCATACTCTTCTTCTCCATCCCCAATTTCTGGTGGTGGTGGTGGTTCTTGCTTTTAATTTGGGAGAGGATCCTGGGCAGCCTTCTCTAACCTGGATATCGGTTGAACGTCGTGAATGCGTAGTTGGCTTGGTAGCTTAACTCTATAGGCCCATGGGCTGACGACCGCTGTGATTTCATATGGTCCAACACGTTTTCAATCCAGTGTTTTACTAGGTCGGACCGTCGATAGGTTTCTGGCGTCCATCCATACTTTGTCTTCTATCTGTAACTCCGTTCCGACACTTCGGGATTCATTGGCCTGCTCGCACTGTACGGCCTGAGCCCTTTTCATTTCTGCTGTGAGTTCGCTGAAATGTTGCCCCATCCATTCGGCCATCTGCCGGGCGTTTACTTCACGAATATTGTTGGGATCTTTAATTGGGGATTGGCCGAAGGTCATTCGCGGTTGGAAGCCGTAGTTGCCAAAAAACACGGAGCAATTCGTCGTCTCCGAGGTATGATTGTTAGCTGCAAATTCAGCCAATGGTAACCACCGAATCCAATCGTCATGCTCTTAACAAACAAAATTTCGGAGATACTGTTCCATTGCCGTGTTGATTCATTCAGTTTGGCCGTTGGTCTGAGGATGAAATACGGTTGACAGTCTTCGTTCAATACCCAATTTTGCGCAGACGTGTTTCCAAAATTCCGAAGCAAATTGCGGCCTTCGATCCGACACTATTGTTTTGGGCAGTCCGTGCAGTCTGAACACTTCCATAATATACATTTCGTCCAATTCCTTTCCGTCCACGCTGTCCGTGCAAGATACCGGATGACGCATTTTTGTTAGGCGATTGGCTACTACCCATACCGTATTGAATCCTTCGCTTTCTGGTAGTCCAACTACGAAGTCCATGGTCAAGTCCTTCCATGGTTGCTCAGGTACTTCTAACGGTCGTAACAGGCCATGAGTTTTTCTGTGGGTTGCTTTGCTCTGCTGACAGGTTTGGCAATTTAGTATGTAGCGGTCCACGTTCTTCCTCATCTGATTCCATGAGTCACTTCGGTTCAGCAAGTCATAAGTTTTTGCTCATCCTGGATGCCCCGCGACCGGGGAGTCATGGCTTTCTGGAATCCACTTGAGCTTATTCTCGTCCGTCGGTTGGATTTGTATTTCAGAGATTTCCAGCGACTGATCCTTATGCGTACATAGTCTCTCGCTACTGTTGTATGGACAATGCTGCAATATATTTTGTATCCAGTTCCATAACTCTTCGGAGCTTACGGAGTCGCTATCCAGGTGGACTGTTTCCGCGAATGCCACTATTAACCCTTTGTGTACCCTTTTGTTGACGTTTTCCGTTTTTAGCATGATTTTCTTGGTTTTTTCTGCTCCCCCCTTCGGAGGAATATCTCCTGGCATTCTTGTAAGTGCATCGGGTTTTTGGCCTTGCTTTCCTGGCCGGTAAACAATCTTGAATTTAAACCTTGACAGAAATTCGGACCATCTGGTCTGTCTTCGATTTAACAGCTTCGATGTCATGAAGTACTCCAGGTTCTTGTGATTATTAAGAATCTTAATCGGATTTGCTGAACCTTCGCATTCGGGTCTCCATTATTCCAGGCTTTTGACTATCGTGCCTAATTCTTGGTTGTAGATTTCGTAAATTTCTTCAGTGGGTGAATGTTTTTTGCAGAAGAAGGCCACTGGGTGTGACACTCCTTGATTGTGATACTGAGAGAGGACTCCCGCGGATACGTAACTTGAGGCATCTGTTTCGAGGACTATCTCCTTTTCATAATTGAAACGTGCTAGCACTTGTGCCATCGTAAAGTCCCTTTTGAGTTCTGCGAATACCCTGTTTTGATCTGGTCCCCAGCAGAAGGGTACTAGCTTTTTCGTAACTTTTGATGATGGTTGCACTACCTTGCTATAATTTCGTATGAACTGTCGATGAAAATTGGCAAAGCCTAAGAAACATTGGGCTTTCTTGAGTTTCCCTGGTACTTCCCAGTTTTCGACTGCTTGGACTTTCTCTGGGTCCATTCTGATTCCGTTTACTCCGACAATTGAACCTAGATATTTGACATCTTCCTTATGAAACTTGCACTTCTCTGCTTGTAGGTAGAGACCGGCTTCCTTGAGTGAGGTCATGACTGCCTTGACATGTTCCTTGTGATCCTTAAGGTTATCACTGTAGATGAGGATGTCATCTAAATAAGCCGTGCAGAATATATCCAGTAATGGTCGTAGTGTATCATTGATAAATTCTTGAAATGATGCTGGCGCGTTGGTAAGTCCAAAGGGCATAACTAAGGATTCGAAAAGGCTGTATCGAGTTCTGAAAGCCATTGGCCATTTGTCTCCTTCGCCAATTCTGTTCATATTAAACACGTCGCGGACGTCCAATTTGGTGTAGTAATGGGTTTTGGAGTGTCTTAGCAGGGTTTCTTGGATCAATGGTAGGGGCTACCGGTGTTTGATTGTTCCTTTGTTCAAGCCTCGGTAGTCGACGCAGAGTCTCAAGCCTTTTTCTGATTTCGGAGCGAAGAGTACCGGGGCTCCGCAGGGCGATGAGGATCATCGGATGAATCCCTTGGACAAGTTCTTTTCTACTCATTCTTTCAGAACTTGCAGCTCTTCTCTTGATAAGCTGTAAATAGGTCCCAACGGTGGTGTGAATCCTTTTTGCAGCTTAATTTTATGAGTGTAGGGTCGGTGCGGTGGAAGCGTTTCCGCGATTACTTTGCTGAATAGGGGCAGAAACTTGTCGTATTCCTTGGGGATGACTTCTTCGAGGGGCATTTCTTGTAGATCCTTTGTTTGCCAGGCCTTGTTGAATTTGTATAAAGTGATAGCGTAAACCTTGAGTTTCTTCTTTTTCACCTTTCTCATAAAAGGTGATGCGGCAACTGCCCAAATATCTAGCTTGGATTTCCCCGGATCTGCTGTGGTTTTCATATGATTTCCCCACACCCATGTACTCGAATGGTGTTGGCAGTATTGTTGGCAGTAGATGCTTTCAAAGCCAATCCTGCAACTTTGAAATTTGACTGTTATATCGTGAAGTTGCAACCATGGTAATCCCAGCACTATCAGGTAATGTCCTAATTTTGTGACCAACGCTGGTAGCTGTTCCTGATGTGATCGTATTCCAAAGTTAAATTGGGCCATAGTCGTAGTTGTTCTTGATTCGACAGGTCTTCCATCGATAACCTCTAACTATCGTGATTCTCGTAATTCCTTCCCTTCTAACTGATGATGGCGAACAAAATCTTCATCCAGAAAAGCTATTCCCATTGCTCCGCAGTCAATTGAAGTGTGTGAATAGATTAATCTGTCCCCGATTTTCAGCGAACATTTCACAAAAAGATGCTTGCTTTCCATTGAAGAAACCTTGATTTCTGTACTACTAATTGAAAACTGCTAAATTCCAAAACGAGGCTTAACAACTGTTGACAAAGGAGATTCGTGCCCAGAGCAATGGCCATCCTGATGGCACTGGTTTGAACTTTTCCCGACTCGACTTCCCGTCCATTTCCGATTCTTGAATCTGCGTCCATTTCATATCCTGCTTTCTTAAAAGGTATAATTTCCACCTGTCCTGACGCTGCTGTTAACTTCCTTGGACATGATGCCGCGAAATGCCTGCTATCCCCACAGTACATACAGTGTCCTCCTTCCCTTCGCCGCTTGCATTTTTTCGGAGTAATCTTCCTCCCCTTGACTGCTGAAAGGTCCATTGGAACAGGGCTGTGGTAACCTGTCACAGTACCTGCTGGTGCTGTTTCTGGGGCAGGTGTGATGTTGTTCGTGGTTTCCTGTTTTTTTGACCATGCTGTCCATCTTCCTCACTTTCTCTCCGCGGCTCGGGTGTGGATTTGGGAGTCTCTTTGTGAGCACATTTTGACAAACTATGTGAGGTCCGACGGGATGTCGCAGTGCTGTAGAGAGTCCTTCAGTTCCTCAAATAGGCCTTGTCGTAATACTTCTGACTCGGCTGCTTCGTTCCAATAGACGTCAGGTACCCATCGTTGGAGTTCTGCGTAGTATTGGGCAAAGTCTCGATCTTTTTGCTTAAGTTTGAGCAGTTCCTGATTTGCTGTGGCCTATATGTCCTGGTCTCCGAAAGCCAATTGCAATAGGCCCAGCAATTTTTCTAGTGACTCTAACTTCAGATCTCCAGTTTTCCTATCGATTTATGGTTGAATTTGATTCACAGCCACACCTTCTAGTCGATTTGCTGCATACCTCATTTTGGACTGTTTGCTGAAGAATCGTCCCGGTTCATCCTCAATTTTGATGGCTAGTTGTACCATTCATCCTCGAAGTGCCCTTCGGTCTGTTCCTGAGAATCGGAGAATTTTGCTGCCTTTATGTCCTCTGCTACCGCAACCATTACTACCATTCCCCGCGAGTGTGAGCACTCTTTTGACCTGATCCTGATATTCGTTTCTCTCTTCTCCAATTAATTTCAATTGCTTCTGTGTATCCTCGAGATCCTGCCATGATATCTTTGTATCTGTCTGAATTCTGTTTGCCAGTCGTTGTTCTAATTCGGTGACTTTGGTCTGTAAGTTCCCATATGTACATGCGTGCACTCTTGCTTTCAAGTCTGTTACTTGTTGTTGTGGTAATGCCAGTTCTTGTTCCGTGTTCTCTTTGTTTGTTCGGAGGTCTTTTCCTTCTTTCATCAGGACAGAGTTCCTGTCTCTGGTTTCTGTAATGGTTGTGGCTTGGGTGCCGATTTATTCTTTTAATCACTCAATTCGATTCTCGATTTGAGATGCTGGTGCTCCTGCCATGCCTGCTATATAGTCCTTCATTTCGTTGGCTGTTGTCCGGGCATCTCGTTGATTCAGTTTCGTAAAATCCACCAATATCATTCGTGCCATTATCTTTTGATCCACTCTCCCAATCTTGATATATCGAGATCCTTCGCTCATACTGCTGCTTGACATGGCTACTTGCATCTTTGAAGGGTGATTGATGAATGTTGTTAATGATATCGAAATCTAGTAATCGTTCTTTCTCTATACACTGATCACAGATGTGTTCCCACTTGTTGTTTGGCCAGTAAATCTAGCAATCGTTGGAACAGGGGATATCGCACCAACCACAGCAGTTCGGATTCCAGCACATTATCACCTGGTCATATATCCAGGCAAAAGGGTTTCGAGACCGAGGGTCCACAGTGAACAAAGAATATAATTGCTTTCTTCGATACAATCAAAAAAGGTATCGAATTCATGTATGCAGCAGTTGCAGGTCGGTATTACGGCCCAATCCTAAATTGCCCTACAGATGCAGTGGATAGTTTGGTTTGGATAATCGTGATCTAGGTCTCCCTCTTCTTCTGAACAGTAGCAGAAATAAATACAGTCGCAGGTCCTTTTGTCCTCGCTCATGAATTTAGAAGTGGCACTGGTTGCCGAAGATATCTGGGTTCGTAGGTCTTCGAATCGTCCACACACAATGTAAGTAGATTTGTCTGCTGTATGATTGGATGACCAATCTATTTTCGAAATTGTTTGCTGATTTATAAACTTTGCAAGACATGTTGCAAATACGATGACAATAATAGCAACCCAAACGGTGAGGATAACGGCACATAAAACAAGAATATAACTGGTAGAATCGATTGTCAGACTCGTTCTTCTTACAAGTATTCAGGGCGGGGTGTCGAGGGTTCAGGTCTCGGGTTTTAGGCGTTATAACATTCAAGAGCAGGAAGCTCACAGTCGAGTATAGCCTGTAGCTAAGGAAACAAAGACTGTACGCAAGAGACTCGATCCAGGATCACCGAATGTGAAAGAAGTGAAAGCCGAAGCTAATTGATTGTTTTATAGACAAGAGAACAAGTGAACAAAGAAACTTATCCTTCACTGAACCCCTGGTTTATATACAGTGATTTGACTCGTGCCATAATACATGTGAACTCCTGCTTGATTTGTACACTGCTTTCGTACGATTCCGTCGTTTCCCGTAAAACCCTCATTAGCAATCTGATATCCTTCTCATCATGCTTTAGCCACTGTCCGAAACCTAATTTCATTCTTGTCATGCTTTAGCCTCCGTTCGAAACCTGATTTTCTTCCTGTCGTACTTTATCATTTATATTGTTTACCGATCAACATTCAACCACCGATAGTCACTCAACACAACCGTGACAAGATTGTTGATTCAAGTTAAGTTACCATCTTATGGAGTTGATTGACGAAAATAGAGACGATTCCGAGATGATTGGGAAGTCAATCTGTCATGGAAGACATGTTATCAACCATAATGGCTATTTCACTCCAAAGACCACGGAACAAGTGTACCGGGAGCAATAGCATACGAATGGATGATCAAGACGACTCAACACTTAATTGCGCACAAAATAGACGATTTGGACCCATTTTGGCAGTCACTTGATCATTAGCGATACGTCACCTGCCACCACAGACACCCCCAAGAACTTGAACAATGTGGTTATTCTCGACCTACAATGAATATCATCACTTGAGCCATAAATCAGAATCAGTATTCCTATATCCAGTCAGTTGACTACGGCATAGATGATTGCAAAGACTTCAGAAGTCGATTGGCCCTGAGGATCATGTCGCTAGCAAAAAACCTTACTCTAAATGTGACTTTCGAAAACGATGCAACATCTTACCTTTCAAGATCTAGGAGCATTGAACTTCACAAGTATTTGTGAATCGACTACTGTGGAGACTATTCGGATACGACTTGGAGAGGTTCAAGATAATTCGGAGGTCAATCGATTCAAAGAGTCAAATCACACACCAAGATCGCTACACATTGCAACACCTTACTCTTGACATTTATAGTGGATATCATTACTACTCTAGAGTGATGACTCTGGATACATATACTTTTAAATGGAGTCAATTGACTGCAACAGGGACCATCCCGAGATGATTCCGGAGGTCACTCAATCGCAAGAATGGCCTTACTGGCCGTGATGTCATCACTGAGGAGACATTGAAATGCATTCACCGAGATCAATTGCATACAGATGAATGATCGAAACAAGTCGGCAATTCATTGATGGCATATAGTCAAGCGTAATTGACGATTCCTTATACTTGTCTATTCATTTGTTCTACAATACGTCTTTTTCAATGTGTGACTACTTGGAACCCATATAAATTATCATCACAGGGGTGAAGATTCGAGAAGTGTCGAAGATTTTTTAAGTACACCCTACGCAGGTTATTGACTGTAGTAGTGACGATTCCGAAATACATTTAGCGGTCAATCGGTGCTAAGAGACACGTCACCATCCTGATGGTCACAGCACAGGGAATTCGTATATTTGCCGAAAGTATTCGCAAATGGATGAATGATCAATGACTATTGATTTCTACTACAAAACACATCCATTTTGGCTATGGAGCCCAACACGAGGTCGACAACCCAGATGAGTCGATACACAACAGAGCTACCACTGCATAATCATGTGTACTTAGCAATTACCTTCCTCCAAACTGAGCGGAAGCTCCGAACACACCTACAATGTCATTCCTCGGGCGAAGTGCACTGATAAAGATTAAGTATATGAGGACAGCAGTGCACTTATGGAGAAAAGATTACTGATGGGGGATATTCAGGACCCAGATACTGGAGCTGCGATTGTAGATCATGAAGCAGCTCTGAGTGGTAAGTTAAACCCCAAATATTCTAATGTGTCAAGCAGATCAAGCCGATACTCTATTTTGCGAATTTACAGAATACAAACAAAATCCACCTTCAAGTTATCGGATTTCCAAGTGGGAATGGATCCACATTAAAGTCGAGAATAATCGTCATTTAAGTTTGACGTTATAGCCTTCGGTTGATTAACCATATGAGCTGCCTCCTGGCGTGCCTAGGCAAGAAATCCGGAAATCAATCCATTTAACTTTTGGCCCTTCAATCCCCAGGCAGAGAGCACCACTGGCGGCTACTATCGTGACGTCAGAACTTCCACAGGACTCTATGTTTTGCCTGCAGGATGCTGGTGAAGCGAATCAGTTTCCGGTTGAACTTACAAATGCTTGGCACCACCAAATGAGTCTCTCTTCGGCTAGTGATGAGATTCTTGAGGCTTTGGTCATATGAATTGGCAATTGCATAAGGTGGCTGTGAGCATACATGGAAGGCATCATAAATAGTGGGAAATACCCCATTAGTTGGATGAGTGAGCAGAAGCAGCGGTGGTAGTTGCGGCAGAAGAGTAACCAACAATACGGGGTTTGAATGACTGCTACCAGCTCCCCGAATCACAAAGCAAGTAACTGAATGGCGGAGCTTGGCTCTTTAATGGGCAAACCGTTCTTTTCCCGGCTTCTGGGAATCCCTACCCTCCTTCACTTCAGTCCTGACTTGGAACCCACAGTTAACATGTACCGATAGAGAGAGGCAGACACCTGAATTGGTGCCTACAGACCGGCTACGAAGGCTCCATCACCACACATATTGAAAATTGGCGCGTCCTTGGCAAGGCCAAGGCCGAGACACTTCCACCGCAACGTTCAATTGACCATGGGAGATCTATATCCTGTCGGAGGATGAGTTTAGAACTCTAAAGGCCTATATATCAAGATGAACCTAGCCAATGGGCTTAGCCAATCAGATTATCCAGCGGTCATTATTGCTGGCGGCAGCACAGATATTCTGGCAAACAAGGAAGACAACCTTGACACAACCACTACACACATATGTCTGCAAACCCTTTATGAAACTTACAGAATTATGGCAGTGACACAAAAGGTAGGTTGTATGAGTGTAGAGTGCAAGCGCACCCACACTAGGAGAAGGATGGCAACAGTCCATGGGCATATGGAAACACAAGGTTTCGATTGAACTTCTACCATTTTCTTTACGAAAATCTTACATTAGATGACTCGCAACTAGACTTACAATTGGTAGTATCAAGTGACAATGGCAACCCAAAGTGCCAAAATCAATAAGAATCAACGAGAAAATCGACAAGACACGATACTGTATGCACGGACATAATCGCAAGTTGTCGACGAGCACCGATCTCCAAAAGAAGGGGATGACTGTCATGCAACGCCAAAAACCACCGATATTCTTGCAAAGCAGAATGGCAACTTCAAAGTCTGAATTCAATAATGAAGCTTTCAATATGCACAATCATGAATCAATGAGAAATGGCTGCTTGGCGGATGGCACATATTGAGCGATGGGAAAGCTGCAGAATACACATTTCTCGAGTGCTGAGTGCAATTGTGCTCACTCTTCAGAATGAAAACCAGACTGTTTTCACCGATATGGATATAGAAGGTTATGTTTGAATTCTACCCTATGCTTTAAGAAACACTGACTGTATGAGTGATATTGCATGATTTGCAATCGAATACAGATACAGAAGTACGAATCAATAATGGCAATCCTAACTGCCAAATCAATGAGAATCAACATGGCATGCAGCAGCTGCATTTAATCATCGACGGAACACAGACCTCAACATGAGGGGGATGACTCTTCTGGAAACTGAGAAATCACTACTGCAAACAAATTCTGCCCTGGAAGTACTGGAATGACTCACCATCACTGCAACGCACTAGTCATGCTACATACTTTAAGTGCACAGAAAGTCAATGATATCAAATGCAAGTGATCTTTGAAATCTAGGAGTGAACGAGAAGTCACTAGTCATGATGCTGGTCTTCATTGCCAGAAACACCACGGAATGCATTGAATGCACTATCAGCTGCAACCAACAATATCAGTGGAGCCAACCACACATAATAATATCCGTCAAGAGTCAACCAAATCAGCAGTCGAGATGTCGACTTGAAGTCGTGTGGAATGTGAACCGACTGAACACCATAATGGACATATGAGGCTACTTCAATACAGTCTTCAGAGCATCGGTTACTGAAAGATCAAACACACCGAATTACATAATAACTATGACCTTGTACGGAATACTCAGGAATTACATATATCAAAGAATGATACGCTCTGCGATTGCAGCATATGAATGGGCAAGCGCTCTCAACAAAGTCAGTATGATAATCAATTGACATCACTGCTGATGGTAGTGATTAACCGTATCGGGTAAGATTTAGGATGTCATCAATATATCAGTTGAACTGTACAAAAATCTTCTATCAGTGATTCAAATGGCCTTGTCTTCAGACACATTCGCAATCAACGTAAATGTGATGATAGTCGACTCGCTCATGTCAAACCCCTGCAAATACGAAAACCAATGGAAGGTTGTCACTGGAACTCTGATTTATGAAGGGAGGATATTTGTTTCTGCAAATCAAATACATCGTGCTTGAGTGATAAGAACTTCCATTGGCCCACGATGGACACACACCTAAGGAGGATGTCGATTCACCGGACCTGGCCAGGCTCTTCTTGGAGCATGTCATTTGCATGCATGGTGTGCCTGACCACATCATTAATGTTCAATGAGGCCAATTTACAAGCCGATTCTGGACGAGACCGAATGACAACTGAAAGTATAATCCGGATATCTGAAACATGAATCAATCTAGAGGTAATTGATAAGACACATATGACCAATGCCGAGTGCGGACGCTATCACCAATGAGGCCTGCCATGTGCATGGATATATCAAAGCATGGAGAAATCATATGAATCTGAAAGATATCAAGAGCAGCAGCTATGATGAAGACAAGTACATCGCCCAATTATGCCAGTTGACTGCAGCAGAGATGCATTACTGGCCACGATGGTCACCCCTTGGAACAAGAGAAATCGTGTACGAATAAGAATAGTTGGAAGACCATGGATGGCCAGATGCCGCCTTCCAACAAGTCAATTAGTCAGAAGCCTTTGCAAGCATCAACAGCCGCCAGTGAATACTGTCTGGGCCCTCAAAGGAGGCCAGAGGATTCGAGTGCAAGGTAATCGGCCATCTGCACACTGCATGGTGGCCAGCAGTATATCAGTGCAGGGGAATAAAGCGGTATGAGTACTCCTGGGAGGCCAGTGGATTCCTGATGGCAAGTACAGCAAATACTGCAATCTATGACAACGAACAAATGGTGGAAGCCAATAGCATTTACCGATTCCAGAACCACAGATCCAAGCACCACCGAGCCAGCACTACATGGTTCAATTGCTCGGATTTGGATAAACTCGAAGTCCTCTTGGATACACCAAATGGTCGAGCAGAAGGTGGACATGGAAGCCTGCTAAAGGAGTGGGCATAGAATGAAGCCTGCGGCTGGAATGGCGTTGGTTTCGGAGATGTGGACTTGAAGGATTCAGAGAAAATTGGGAATTTCCTTCTTGCTTCTACTTGAATCATTTATCTTTCTTTCCCTTCTTATTGGATCTCGGCTTGGAACAAAAGGCATCGGTATGGATTTTTACCACCTACCACTGGAGGTGGAGTTTCCCCAGATGTCGGATCCACCGAGAGGTTACCCATTGAGCAGTACAGATTGGTAGGGGGATTTATGAAGCTGTACAATCGTGTATGAGCTTAGATCTTCTTTCTATCTCCTCTCATGTACAGGTATGGCAGCGTAGGGGGTCTGCAGCTTGAGAGGAGCATGATGTAACAGCAGCCAGCTGATGGCCGGATAAGTGCCCAGTATACAGTCACTCCGTGGGAGTCTAATTGCACTCCAGCAATTATCTTATCACCATACTTCATGACTACTCCACTTTATTACGTATTCTTGTGTGCAACCATATGTACTTCTACTCTTGAGTATGGAGCCACACTATGGCCTACTTGCCCTTATACTCCCAAAGTCATTCTTGAATTTGAAACATGATTGCTGAAGAATGGTACGCAATCTGTAGATTTAGATATTCTGTTGTTCGATGCAAACTCCAATATTGATAGCTACTGAACACAATTATGGTGTTGATAAATGACACAGGCTCTGAGGTGTTATTATATTATGGCATTGATCCTTTCGGTGTTGTTAGGGGTTTTCCCTTAGCATGCAAATGAGGTACATCAGGTTTAGTCTTCCAGGCTCACATTTGACAAACTATGTCATATGGTTGGGGTTACACTGCTGAGGATGTCTACTGATGAGTGAGCAGAAGGCCCAACATAGCTGGGTGAAATTCCCGGAATATTCGATGCTCCAATATTGTGTCTCAGCCTTAGAAATGCAATCTGCAGGTAGAGACAATACGTACACTCCATCTCACAGTAACTGAGAGGTGATTCCTGCAGTGCTGGCTGAGGCATGGGACATACCAAACCATACTGCCAAAGCAAACATAAACTGCATTGCAGGACACCTTAGGGTTAGCTGTGCATTATGAATTGGACTAGTGTTACTTCATATCTAACTAATACTGGGATAAAAACTATATTCAGAGAACTGCGTTCAGTTTTCCAAATTAGTTGGATGAACGATGATATCTTAGTATGAAGAACTTTTCCATCTCCCCAGCGAAATAGTCAACAGAGATAAGCTAACTGCACTCCGGTAGTTGACTCTGTCTAAAATAATCAGTGTTTGGACCTAGATGGTCTGACCCCAGCTCTGCCCCAATATGAGCGATATCTGAGACAGCGCACCCCCTTCGTGGATTACGGGCAAGACGCAATGACACTAGATACGTGGCAAAGTATGGGTTGGAAGCTCATTAAATCATTGATAACTATTCCACTCATGATGACGAAAGATAACAAATACGAAGTAATGATCTGGTATGTGCATCAACAACATCACCCTGAGTGCAGGACAATCTTTGGAATGCCTGGTGGGAGCTTACGCAACCACATATTGCCAAACGGAACTCTCCACAACGAACTACCGAGATCGGCTCTTTCACAACGATCGGTGGTTATGTGAACACCCACCTTGGTGGACTAAGTGTTATCAAGATAGTACTGTACACACAGATCATAGTGATAAGATATGTACCGTTATGCCTGACTGATATACCTCTGACGAGAAATGCTCATCTATAAAAAACAACCTAAAACCTACTGTTTTAAACCACGATCAAGCTCTAGCAACAAACCACAGTCAGCACAACAACAGCAGAAAACAACCTGAAATATTTTCTAGTTTTTACCTGAAGAATATATTATTATCTATGTCCGAATACTCTCATCAAGACATTTTTATGTATAATGCCTCTACCTACACAGCTACTGCACTACCGAAGCCCACCTGGACTTCCGTGTTGAATTCTGGTGATACCACAATCTTGTGGATGATTATTTCCACTTCCGCCTGACAGGCGAGTATCCTTCACAAGTAGCTTTTGACGAGTTTTCATAAGACTTCCTTCAAGACTCCTACAATTTTTAAAGGTAATGGCTGTACCCTGCGTATGCCAGTGCACATATACACCATATGACGATTGAGGAGAATTACTCTCCAGTTCCACTTTGTCAGTTATATCTTCATTGTTAAAATCAGACTATATCAATGCCAGGTACAAAGATATAGATCTGCTTCCACTCACACAGGAGTACCCCCGTAACAGGTGTACCCATCAGTTTGTAGATAGAATATTGGAAATAATCTTCCTTGTATTTTCCATCTTTTACAAATGTGGTACCAATATTCAGATCCAAACTATGGTTTGCTATCTGATACCATGGTATCCAGTGATCCATGCAGCCTGAAAACAACTTGAATGAACATTGATCCTGACTTGTTTCTATTAACATCATGATGGTATGAAATGAAGTACCTCATTTTCGATATCTTATTTAATATTACCTATATTGTATTACAATTCTCGCATATTGATAGTGCCACCATGAACTTGATATTGATTCTATTGTATTGTTGTTGTGGTAGTATCAATACTTTGAACTATCTATTTATTTTGTACTGTTGAGGTTTGCTGTGTTGACAAGCATCAGCAAAAAAAGAAAATGACATTCTGAGTATTGTGAGCATTGTGAATGTTTTTGAATATCCAGTTCTTGTTTAGTTGATTGTATCAGGAGCAGTTATGGGAATGATACTGTGTAATACTGGATCCAAAACTTGACAGGATTTCAAAACTTGGAATAGTGTTCTGAAATAGGTATAGCCTAGTTGGATATATTTTATAATTGCTTAAAGTCAACTATTTTTATTTTTGGAAAATGTAATGAATGTAGAATTCTTTGCTGAGTCATAATATGAAATTTAATATTAGTATTGAGAAATAACGAATCAAAAACAAACTAACCAAAATGGGAAATATTATAAAGATATATAGTTATTTGTTAATTATACCTGGAGGTATTCCAAATATGGTTAGTTTCATTATGATTTGTCATGAAGATATATAAAGCAAAAGTTCCATAATATTATTAAGCAAGCAAGAGTATGTCTATTACATATTTCATTTTTAAAAGTAGACAAACTTTCAACTATAACACAATATATCTGAATAAGCTATACCCTTTTGGGAATACTCTACTAAGGTTGGAAATCCTACGAAGATATGAAAACAATTTTACTAAGATTATATGTGACCAAAGTATACTTTAAAATTGAGAAAATGAGAAGTGAAATTTCAAAATACTTAGAACACTCAGAATGTCTTTTCATCTTTTGCTGATGAGTATGGCAATGTTGACCATATCTATTCATATCTTTTCTTATTTCTTGCCACAGATTACTGCTATTTACAAGCTTGAAGGTTTATCAGCGAAAACACTATTGAAATTCTGATGTTTTTGAGATTTCTGCTGGGTTTCTGAGGTTTCTGAAATTGGCGCATACAATAATTACTTTAATGACCTTTCTGACAGGTTGTTGATGTGGCTAAGGCATGTGATCATGTAGGTTCATCACGGAAGTCTCTCACAGCACAGAGGGATCTCCTCGTTGCCATGAAACTTTGTCTAACTATTTCGATGTTTTTGGACTTCTGAATTGAGTTTTTGCTTCTTACTTAAATGTTGATTTCACAATATCTACATCATTTTTGTTTCATATAATCTGTTTCATCACAATTTCTTCATGTTCAAACAAATAGATCATATATTGCACCACATAGTTCAATTATCAAATTATAATATATCAACCTGCCCTTGAACCTTGGATAATAAATGAAGATATTTCCAATTACATTGAACCTAATAAGCATGTTCTGCACTCGTCATGTTGAGGGATCTACTAGTCACAAAACATGTTGAATATATTCAAATCACTTGTATTATCCACAAACCATTGATTGTTATTATTAGCAATATTATTTGGAATGAGATGGGCAGCTTGTTCAATAAATCTGATAAGTACAATATAATGAGATGCAATACAGAAGTTAGGTCTTTGTCCAGTTGAATCATCCTTCTGAGGCTTTTCCTGCACTGTCAACAGGCCAGAAGGTTGAAAAATCACACCTGGTATTAAAGTACTGACAAGTACTACAGGAGTCATGATCTCGAACTTTCTGTACTGTGCAAGGAATTGACAGTTTAAACAAGCTGGTATTCATCCCTGAGTGGATGCACATTTTCCTTCCACATACAGATTTGGCTGAAGAAATGAATAATCATTTTGTGCCCACTTGAACTTCCGTAATGGTTCAGTACCTGTGCATCGCACAATTTGTACATCATCTTCATCTTCTTTGAAGATCGCAATTGGATGAGCAGCAGCTGTGTAGTGTGTGTAGGTTGCCATGTCTGAGCAAGCAAAGGCTTTGTCATTGTCAACAAAAATCAGGACATAGGTGAAGCATCTGAAACTCTATGTGATGAGAACTGGAAACCATCATTCAGGTAATGCATACTATGCAGCAGGCTCAGAAAGAGTCTTGACATCTGTATGAATGCCTATGAGCTTCTAAACAGCAGGCAATTTGTTTGAAGTTGTGTTATCACCCAAACAAAGCATTTGCCTATGGTGAATGTGGTTTTGGATTTCGCAGCAGTCTTTTCGGGTGTTTGTACACAGAATCTGCTTGGTTGCCTTGTTTCATTTTCATATATGGTATGCAGTCTCCAGGTCCTTCATGGCATTGTCGAGAAATTTGAAGATATCATTTCATAGGTGGCCAAGCTGGTGAATATAATGAAAGAAGTGAGTTAGAAGATGTATTGTAATGAAGTTAAAATCAGATTGCTTACTGAGATTTGCTTGAACTTCGAACTCTATCATTTGCCTATCTTGTTTGATATAACACATCTTTACTCTGTTTGACAGTGATCTTTAACCTGGTCACAATTTTCATTCTAATATTAAATCTACTAATAGTTGTTGCATCAATGCCTCGTCAAGCTTTTGCTTAAAATTTGTCATGTGGAAGCAAGTGAATACTTCTGTTGAGCGGTGAAAATTGGCAAGTTAACCTTCCATATATCCAATGGTTTCATCAGTGTTATTCTGGTACTTTGTCATGGAATGGAAATCAATCATGCTTTTAATACAGAGTATGGTGTCTTTAAATTATTGCAGTTGTTTGGAGTTTGGTTCTAATTCACCTGATACAAAGAGTGGCAGAAGTATTTGACCATGAATCATCATCTCCTTCTCTTGACATTGTGAATCTGCAGCATATGGCTTTGTAAATGGTGAAAATTCTGGATAGAGTAACATTAGATACCACAACCAGTTAAATCGGTTCATCCAATTGTAATGTTCAAGGAATGGAATTGCTCAATCCATTTGATGCTTCAAGATGCAGGAGCGGATGGTGTCAAGCACCGCTGATACTAAGAGACTCACCAAATCGAAAAATCTAAGTATCCAAAAGACTTGTTCTGTTGGCCAAATACCTCGATCATCCAATTATTGGTGTGCAGCATCTCTTTTCGATTGAGTGACATCTATGTTGGTTGCAGTAATCAATTTCAGAATGTCGTCAGCAAAGTTTCTCCAAGGTACAGGTGAAGAATCTGTGCTACTGAACAAAGCATTTGGTGCTTCACAAACATGACAATATCCGAATTGAATTCAGTGGAGGTTGATATTCTTTGAATTGTCAGCCATCCAGACACATATGATGGTAAAGCATAATTGTATATATCCATCTGAGGATGACATATGCCTGACATACTCAGATACTTCGTCCAGAAGAGCAAATATTTGCTCAAAGATCCTTTGTAGAACCTCTTTATGATAGTCCTGTTGCTGTTCCAATGCCTGGGTTTTGCCTTGTATTAGCAACCGTTCAAACTGGCAGACTGTAGTCCGGGTTCAGGTCGGAACTGAACTGTTTCCAAATTGGCGGTCCAGGTTGCCAGTTGAACCAAACCAGAAAGAACGGTCCGGTTCGATACTTTGATTTGGAACCACTCAAAATTTCCGGGATATATAACAGGTTGTAAAACGGGTTCATAATAGACTGCATGCCACTTTTGAAGTCTGGTATTCGATAACATTAGTAATCCATATTGACCATTGTCAGTCAGAGATTTCATTTTCACAAAACTTAGTATTTTAAATATAATATATTGAATTGATCCATATTTTGGTGGATTTGACTGGATTCTGCAAGAAAGGAAACCTGAAGACTCTTTAAACTGATACAAGTTTTAAATGCTGTAGTGTATGATGTGTATCAATTACCATAGATATTGTAGTCCTGACCATGGTTATAATAACGGTATTGTCAACCTCTTTTTTAATTTTGTTATATTAAACAAACACTTGATGTGTAACTTGACCTGACTAGTAGATATACGATATTACAATGCACCCAGCATTTAAAACAACTGTACTGAATTTTGGAAATTATTGAAGTAAAAAAAAAAGTTTACTGTTTACTCAAAAAGTGCAAGTGGTTATCATATTGAATTTATAGGCAGACATGTAATGAATTTTGAATTGAACCATGACTCGCTATCCCATATCAGTTGAAATACAAGTAATCTTAATATATCATAGTAATTACAGTACAATTGTAACACCAGGAGCGTCACTCCAGGTTTTACCCAGTCAAAGTAGTATCTGTACTTAATTCGGGACTACTTCGAAGGTAGGTTAGAAGCTTCGATCGGAATGTGAAATAACCAAAAGAATCTTAACGAAAAAAATCACTTTTCAATGCTTGAATTATTTATGTTTGTTCTCCTCGCTGAGAAGATTGATGCCTTTCTACCCTCGAAGAACTCAGAGGTCTTTATACCTCTTTCTTCGCTTTCTAACAAATACTTCTAACTATACTGTTCTTTAGAGCTCCAGCACCATAACCACCTTCGAACCACCTTCGCACCAATGCCCGTTCCTTTGCAACTACCGTGGCCTCCGTCTCTCTATCCTCTATCGTCTTTATCGTCATTAGATTATAATCAGACCATCGGTATCCTTTATGACATTAAGCTCGCGGGCTTCTGCTTCCAGACCAATGGCATCCTGTCGATCTGATGACCTCCAGACGAATAGGCCTCTTTCGATAGAGAGCAGCTTCACTGTTGAGAGTCGGCACGTATTCTCAGGCCTCCAGCAGTCGTCGGCTTGTGGCTGGCGCCATACAGTTGATTGACAGCTGACAGTTTGTCGTCGGTGAGCGTCAGCTTCTTGGCCGATTCCATTCAGCTGTTTGTTGGCTGTCCGTTTGTTATTGGCGTTTCGGAGCAGATGCGAGGGCGGCCATTAACTAGCTGTTGGTGCATATTGATGGTGTGGATGTTCGTTTGCTAGCTATCCGAAAAAATTGGCTCTGGCATCCGAGACAGGTGATAGCCGATGACATCTAATCAGGGAAATCGTGGGTGATCGTACGTGACCCCGCTGCGAACTTGTTAGGTGTAACAACAATTAATGTTATTGGGTTGTAGACAGCAGGTGTTTTTCAAGAATATTTCAAATCAATTGGACACCAACAAATACTTTTCATAGGTCTAGTAATAATGAACATATCAATTACCAATTCAGAGAAAACATAATGTACTACTGATTGGTCATTTGGTATAATAATAACATATGAATTCACAACAATTGAAGCTGTACGTTGAATTCCACAATAGAGCAAATAAACTCATGTTCAGTATTATGGACTGCCTTTTGTCAAGATATATGCTATCAAGGACAATCAATTGTGCAGTATGTGTGCGCAAAGATGAGCGTCAATCGAGTGTCAACAGCAGCTTACAATACGGCGCATAAAGCAAACCAATACTTTTGCAGCAGTATTGACTGTCTTTCAAAAAGAGATATTCAATCAATGACAATCGATAATGCAGTATAAATGCTCTAAAATGCGTATTAACAGCATGTCAACCGCAGCTTAAAATGCGGTTCAGAAGGCAAATAAATTCTTTCGCAACAGTATCGACTGTCTTTCGTCAAGATATATCCAATCGAGGACCACCTATTGTTTACAACAAATGCTCTAAAGTGAGTGTCAACGAATCGTCAACACTATTCAGTTCATTACATTATTATTGGGTATGGTCTCATTTGTGGAAATAATTAAATTGGATGTTTTGACGAACTTTATTGGCAAATTATTATTGTACAGTGCTTCTGACATACGAATGAATGAAACCCCAATTCTGTTTGCAAAATCGTGATAAATTACGTTCATATGGAATTGATTATAATGACATTCATTCCATTGGATATAGTGTTGCTATTGTGTAGTATGATTGCTCCAAAATGAGTATCAGCCGAGTTTCAACGGTAGCTGCAAATGTGGCTCAAAAACCAAATCAATCCTTTTTCAACAGTTTTGACTGCCTTGCATCAGAATTCATTCAATCTAGTGCAAACTATTGTACAGTATGAATGCACTAAAATGAGTGTCAATACAGCGTCAACGCTTGTCAGACCAGTGGATTATTATCGGGTTCAGTTGCAATTGTAGAAATGATCAAATTGGATGTTTTGACTGACTTTATTGACAAATAATTGTTGTGCAGTGCTTCTGACGTATGCAAGAAAGGAACCCCAATTCTATTTGGAAAACCGTTATGCATTACATTAATATGAAATTGATTATAATGACAATCTTTCAAATGGATATAGCAGAGCTATTGTGCAATATGATTGCTCTAAAATGTGCATCAACAGATGGTCAACAGTGGCATAAAATACAGCTCAAATACCGAAGGTATTATTTTCCAGCGGATTTGACTGCCATTGGTCAAAATCTGTTCACTTTAGGACAAGCTTTTGTGCAGTATTAATGCTCTAAAATGAGGATCAATGGAGCATCAACACTTTTCAGTTTAGCAAAATAATATTAGGTAGAATTGCATTTATCGAAATAATCATATCAGATGTTTTGACATATTTGATTTGCAGATAATCATGGTGCATTGCATTTGCCATACAAAAGAGAGGAACCACAAATGTGTATACAAATTGATTATACATTACCATTCATGTGGAATCAATTTTAAAGACAGTCTTTCATGTAGATATAGCATAGCTATTGTGCATTATGATTGTTTTAAAATGAGCATCAACAGAGCTTCAACAGAGGCTTGAAATGTTGTTCAAATGAAAAATCGACTATTTTGCAGCAGTTTTGACTACCTTTTGTCAAGATACATTCAATATAGGACAATGTATTGTACTGTATCAATACTTTAAAATGAGCATCAATTGCGCCTCAATGCATTTCAGTTCAGCAGACTATAATTGGGCATGATCGCATTTGTAGAAATAATCAGATTGGATGTTTTTACTGACTTTATCAGCTGATGGTCAGGAGGAAATGTGGCAACAATATTCAAAAATAAGTATGCACAGAGTCTTATCACTTTCCAGTATACTAGTATATTTAAGTATACAATTGTATTTGGCAGAAAATTCAAATCAGTTATATTGACCGACTATATAGTCCAACGGTGACGATGAGGTATGGCAAGCACATTCTAAAATCAGTGTCAATGAGCATTAACAGCGGCTTAAAATACGGCTTAAATTGAGTATCAACACTGTGGAGGTCAGCATTTTATGATTACTTACGAACAAATTTGCTACAAGTGTCGATCAAAATATAATGACCGACTTTTAACAAAATATATCTGAGTTCTAGCATTGAATGAATGATCTACAATGAGTATGAACAGAGTGTCAACAGTGGCTTAAAATGCCCCTCAAAAAGCCAATGAATTATTTTGCTGCCGTATTGACTACCTTTTGTCAAGATAATATCAATCCAAGACAATTTAGTGCACAGTATGAATGCTATAAATTGAGTGTCAATTGAGCTTCAACGCTTTTCAGTTCAGCACACAATCGTTGGGTATGGTCGCATTGGTTGAAATAATCAAATGGGATGTTGTGGTGGGCATTATCAGTATATTATCATTATATGGTAGTTCTGGGATACAAGTGAGTGATATTACTAACCTGTGAACAAATTTGTTAAACATTATAATTCATCCCAAACCAGTTAATATGACAGACCTTTAATTAAAAGAGCTTTGCTTTATCAATATGTGAGTATTGTGATATGAATAGCAAAGAGTAACAATACTGTTAAGTTCGCCACATTGATATTGAATACATTCAACAGTCTCTGATCACATTTGGAAATATATGCTCAAGTTGAATATTTGTCTGTCATGGTCTTAGAATTGATTATTAACAATCAACTGAATAAAAAAGTGATGACATAAGAAGAGCAAACCTGAAATGTGGAATTGGAAATTGAACCTGTTGGATCTAATTAAACCTGGCAAAACGTAAAGATTGGCCGGTTCGGTTCCGGTTTGGAACCGGAAATTATGTACAGTTGAGGTTCAGTACGGTTCCAGAACCGAACCATGGCCTCAGTTCCAGTTCCAATCCAGACCGTGGCCAGGTAACTGGAAACCATTGCTAACACAACTTGTGCCAGGTCCTTCAAAGAATACTTCAGAAGAACTGGAAGAAATGCTATCATAACGCAGCAGTTGTTTATTGGCTTGTATTGTTCAGATGACCAAATGTTACCCAAGCTCATGTATACAGGCCATGGCTTTGTATCCCCACAATACTTCGTAAGGTGAGTCTGATCAGAGCTGCGGGAAATTGGAATCATAGTGCTGCCATCAGGTTTTGAATTCTACAAATGCTTTGCTATCATGGATGCAAAAGCTATACATCTGAAAGAGCAGAGTAAAGTACACACCTGTTGACTCCACCACCAGTCTTCCATATGGACTTCGGAGTAGATGCATTCACCCACCTTATTATGCTCTGTTTCAGTGCACATGACATACGGTCTTTATTTGCTGGTTGTTAGAGGAGAAACAGAATGCATGTCATCAGGTTGCTATACACGACACACATGTACGATGAAAGGCCTCCTGGATTTGAACCCGTGCAAGACATCTTGCCAGTGTTCCATTTGACCATTCCAAAGTCATACATCATATCATCAATTCTTTTCAAGAGTATATGAGAAGAAGTCCAAGGTTGATTGGAATCAAGTTTCAAAAGGCAATCAACTACAGTCTGGGTGATTCGGGTCTTATATACCCATCCAGTGAATCGATACTCCCTTTCACTTGCGAAAGGGCTCCAACCTGTGGAATGTAGTGGAAGAAACAGACTCTCCAATGGCTTTCTGGGTAACTAAACATTCAGTCCCTCAATTCAAAGTGCTGTTGAATGGAAAGTGGATGGATGAACCACTTCGGTCCAAGGTTGATTGTTTTCTTCATCACTTGAGGTGGATTCTGAATGGGGAACATTAGGCTCCTCATCCTCAACAATGTCAATCTCAGGCTGATCTTGTTCAGGCATCCCTTGGATCGTAACTTTTGATTACCTGACCGTTTGGGCCATGGCAACCGGCTCCCCCCACCCTAAAACTATGGTGATGCAACTAAAATATAGAATGATGACCTGAGACTTTGTAAAGCTATTTAATTGTATTATAGGTGTATTCTGGCAAATTCTAGGGAGGCTGCCACACTGGGGGAGTAATAAATAGAGCTGCTTTTGTAGGGGTGTAATCTTCAGATTTGTGCTTCAAAAAACCAGAAATGTCAACCAGAATACAGTGACAGCGGGACCCCAACACCTCCTACCGACTTGTACCTCTTGAAGAGGATGGAGAAGCCACTGCTGGTGAACTTCCCTTATCAACGATATCTAAGAACCATGGAAAATCGAAAAAACGGCGAATCACGAAAAATCACAGGCCCACCCCCGCAGACCCACAAATCCAGTTCCCCACACCTCAGTTCTTTCAGGACCCTCCCACCTTCTACCCTATTGTTCCAAGATATCACCCACACACTGCTTACAATACCCTGCTATCCTAAATCCGTTATTAGCATACAATAGAACCCTTTGAAATTTTAAGCCTATTTTTGACTCAATCACTATTGGAGGATATGGCAGCCAACACCAATGCATATGCTGCTGCTAAAGCCAGGGAACAACAGCTAGAGGGTGGTAGAATGTGGAAGGAGGTCTCTGCATCAGAACTAGCGGTTTGGTTAGGGATTGTGTTGTACATGGGGGTGCATAGTTCCCCTGCAGTATCGCATGCCTTCAACACATATTTCCTTGGATGAATGTATGATGAGAGCTACCGGGCGGTCCCCTGACACATACAAGATGCCAAGTAAGCCCATCGAACTAGGATTTAAGTTTCACTGCCTTGCTGATCACGATTACATTTGGGATTTCCATCCAACTTCAAACCAGGCTGGTCCTTATCCTGTTCCATCAACCGATAGCTTGACTGCAACAGGAGAAGTTGTATACCATCTCTTACAAAAGCTCCCCGGTACTATGTACTGGATAGTCCATCTGGATAACTTTTATACCACAGTTCCATTGTTGGGAAGATTGCGTCATGATTTGCATATAAGAGTCTGTGGAACAGCACGTCCTTCCTCAACTGGATTTCCACCAGAACTCACAATTCCGAAACAAGATGTTGGGAAATATGAGTACCATGCCTTGAAAGTACTTGCCGTTAAGGACAGCCTTTTTGGCCAGCTGGTTGGTGTACATTTGTGGTTTGATAATGCACCAGTTACAATTCTTAGTACTGTATAAGACTTTGAATCACAGCAAGAGAGGCTAAGAAAGCCACCAGGGGAAAAGAGCACCAACGCAATGAAGGCCCGAGAAGCCTTTGGTAAATTGCAGGAGAAAGAGATCACGATTTCTCTCTGCATTGATGACTACAATCACAACAAGGGTGGTATAGATATAGCAGATCAAATGTGCAGCTACTGTGATACTCAGCTCACCTCCTTTCGCACATGGTGGCCTATACTCTTCTGGGCATATGATACCATGGTCACACATGCCTATCTTATCTACAAGGATATACCTCAGAGTTTTAACACCATCACACATAAGGAATTTCGCCTGCAGTGTGCCTGGGGGTTGATCCTGAGTGGGTCTGGACCAATTTCCACCTCACAGATTGTATGGTCCACTGAGGCTAAATCCACCTACTCAAACGTTAAAGAGGGTACTTCTTTACCCCTAGACCGAAGCTGTGACTGTGGGCACCTTCCAGTCCGTCTTGAGGAGGGAAAGCGATTGGGGTGTTGGCTTTGGTGCTGGATGCAGAGAAACAGTCCCACAAAAAATACCAAATCTCCACCAAAAACCCACTGGGCTTGCACCCAATGTGACCGGCCACTGTTTCTCAATGATGAAAGGAATTGTTTTGTTGAGTTCCATCAGCTGTAAAGGAGTGGGGTGGGTGGTGGTGCAGAGAGAAGGGGTGGGGTGGTAGCTGGAGGGGGCAGATTAGGAGGGGCAGCAGGGTTTACAAAGCCACACTTGATGTAATTTACAATTTGTTTGAATAGAAAGTTTCCTTTGCTACTAGAGCACACTGTATTAAAAGCAGAGCCTCTGGCGATCATTTTTTGGGGTGTGGTGGTGGTGGTTGTGCAGGCGGACCGTACGGACTGGGAACCAGTTACGATCCAAGGGATAAGAATCAATCTGTCTTCAAAGATGTAGCCCACATCTGGAATTGTATTTTGCATGAGCGTTCTAACTCTTTCTGCATGAAAATTTTGAAGATGTGTAAAAAAGGACTTGAGATATATATACTCTCGGTCACAGAACATACATGTGAGTTGTGAATTCATGATATCACTGAGGCTTTGGAATCTAAGTAAAAGAAGTGTGTTTCTGGTCGAAGAATTGACTCAGTCAAACAAATGCATCATATATAATGTAATGCCAGCCAGCCAGCGCCAGGTAACCGCCCTGAATATAGATACTTTGCGGGAGTGCAATTGCACTCCAGCAATCATCTTACCTTACAATGATGTGACATCATCATTGATTGTCGTGTGCAACAGTATCTACTTGTAAACTGGGGTATGGAGCCATACTGGCCCGTACCTGTCCTTATACTACAATTTTACCTTCAGAGATCATATACATTTCCTATGTGGAATTCGTGATTAATCCATTTTTCCAACGCATTACGATATGTCCAATGACATACAAAAACCTCGCCAAAGAAGCATTGGTGGCAGACAACTAGCTGAGGGAATTCATTGATGTCATAGGGTTCAGGGGACTTCAAAATCAGAAAAAATGTGCAAATAGATATCGATCACAGTGCCGATGATTACCATACTCGAAGATGCGGATTACAATCTGGTATCTCGGAGATGCTGCCGGATACTCACTATGTATTCGCAAAGCTTATGACTAATTATTGATTATCACGATTTCACCAAAATACGAATCAAGCTTCAGTTCTCGCAGGCCCAATAAGAGCTGATATATTTTCTATCCAATTCACCTGATTGATGTTTGCGAGAACCATTGAAAAAATATTCAGACATCAATCGTTTCTTGAAAGGCATTACCAGCCATGATGTCATGACCACAGAGATAACCTGTACACAATCGTTCGATGAGAGAGATCTTATATGAACAATCCATCCATTGCTCGGAAGACTTGGGAAGGCCATGGAGCCATATCAAGACTTCAAGATTCATCACCCATTTGGTGATTCATTTCGACCGAATGGAGTGGAAGCTCTCAATGATATTAGTATTAAACGGGTATAGAAGTGCATCTACGGATCAAGATCATTCAGGCAAGGAGTATATATACAGGGATAGATTACCCAAGCACAGAAGTGGATTTACGAAGATTAATTACATTAGCACGGAATCCCATTTATACAGAATGATCAAACAGGTACTGAAGTGCACATGCGATTGAAATAAATCACACGATAAAAGCTCTCTTCAATGACGAACGCAAGTACAAAGACCTAAGAAAGTCAAAAGATTATAATGCTACACAAGTCCATGGTTGAAAACATGGACAATGGCCATCCGGACTACCTCGACGCCAATGACTGCCGTCAAACGGCAAAGCTAAGTCGCAAGGCAACTAGAATTGAACAGAAGCTCTCCATAGGCCTGTTCTACCATTCTACAGGCCTATTGCACCGGCAGAGGTCTATATAAAATCATTTGATCTCCTCTTTTACCAACGATTGTAACTATCAGTTTAATGATTGGTGAATGTTCTATGATTCACCTTACACATGGGATTACCAAACATTAGATTGATACTGCTCACAGTAATTTTGATTGTAATTACACTTCTACGAATCCACTGGAGATAGTGCAAGGACGATACTCAATTATACACTATGATTATCAGAGCAATGTCAACAATTATAAGCATACCCAAGATCCACAACCATAATCCCATGGAGCTTCATCAGTGGTTGGTAAATTACCAGCTGACTCTGCTTCCATATCAAACTAATGGTTGGTGCTTGGTATACCACCGGCCGACCCTGATTCAACACCAGATATCATCAGTGGATTACTACCCAAGGTTGACGAATCACCGGACTACCAGCAGATGACGAACCAATGGTGAATTCTTATCAGACACATATGCTCATATGTGTTTGAAGCAAAACCAACAGTGGGTCTATAGGCCCCTCTTCCGAGTATTCAATGAATCCCTCTCTACGGACTCCAATTGGTTCTCCAGGAGAAGAAGAAAATGTGCACTTGAAATTCATCTTGTGGTGCAATGGGCCCATAGGCCCCTCTTCCAAATATATGAATTCTTAGAGTTACTGCACACAGATGGCATTTGTCATATGGATTGGGCAATGCTCAGGGCTGCTGGGATGGATTTTGGATGACAGACCCTTGAACATACCAGACGGGATCCAATCGCTGGAAGACAAAGAGTCAAGAGGAGAAGCAGTAGTTGCAGCAGAAGAGTTACACATCGACAGTGCATGAATGACTGCAACTGAATCACTGAGTCAAGAAGGGAATACCGGACAGCAGGGGTTCCCATTGAAGATAATCCATTATAACAAGGGCCCCTGGTTTCCGCAATATCTACCGCTCCAGCTTTGAAATTATTGCTATGCCTAACACTTGTGGAGCAGGTACAGTGCCTTACAGATTGATATAAGCCAGTACGGATATCCAAGATGACACTGAGTCGCACATGAAAAACCACACATTCCTCTAGTTGATTAATTCAATATATGACAAATGATACCTAGCTACTACAGGAGCCACGGAGTGCAAATTTCACGAGTGCATGCAATTCTATATACCTCTGAGAACAAGAATAAGAATCTCCGAGTCTATGTAGCAACTGATTCATAGATTTGTCTGAACATATATTCTTTGTAAGAAACAAATACCTGACATGTTATGCAACGAAAATTGATAAGACAATTGACATAAGAATCGATACCATACACACCGGCATAATCACAAGTCATTGGTGGAGCACAGATCTCCAATCATGGGGGATGACAATCATGCAATACAAAAAACTACTGACATTCTTGCACAAATGGATGGTGACTTGAAACTCTTAGCTGAATAAAGAAGCTTGAAATATGCACAATTTCGAATCAATGGGAAAAGGCTGCTAGGCAGATGGCACATATTGATTGAGCCATGGGAAAGCTGCAGAATGAAGATTTTTTTGAGTGCAGAGTAAAATCGTGCTCTCACATGAGAAGGATAACAAGATTCCTCTTACCAATATCAATATACATGGTTACATTTCTACTGTACCGTTTCATGAAGAAACACTTACCTTACAAGTGATGCTGTGAGACTTGCCATTGAATGCCAACTTCAAAGTATGGAACCACGATGGCAATCGAAGACGTCAGAATTGACCACAATTGTAACTGTATCCTAGTATACTTACAAGTCGTCAACTGAGCGTCAACCTGCAAAAGCTGGTGGTGACTATTCCAGAAACCACTATTGCAACCGATATCTGTACTGAAAGTGCTGGAATGACACACCACCGCAGTGCTGCAGATGTCAGGTATACCTAACATACTGAAGATGCCAAGGGCACCAGGAAGTCAATTAGATCCACAACATGTGCTACTAGAAGTTCAAGAATTCACCGGCTTAAATACTGAATCAGCAAAAACACTGTTGAAATTCTGAGGTTTCCAAGGTTTCTGCCCGGTTTCCAAGGTTTCTGAAATTGGCTTGAATGATAATTAGTCAAATCACCTGTCGTACCGGTAGTTAATGTCACTGAGGCATGCGATCATGCCACTTTGTTGCTGAAGTCTCTCTGTGCATGGAGCGATTTCTTCTTTGTCATACAACTTTGTCAACTCATGTTGTCATTTGCGGACTTCCCAATTGAGTTCTCGCTTCATACCTATATTTTGATTTCATGATATTTATATCATTTTTGTTTCACACAATCCGTTTCATCACAATGTCTTGATGTCCAAACATATAGATCATGTGTTGTACCATGTAGTTCAAATATAAAATCGTAAAATATTAATCTGCTTTCAAACCTTTGAGAGTAAACAAAGATTTTTCCAATGACATCCGGCCTGATAAGCGGGTTCTGCACTCATCATGCCAAAGGATCTACTAGTCATGAAACAAGTTGAATGAACTCCAATCAATTGTGTTATTCACACACCATTCATCGTTATGGTCAGTAATACCATATGGAATGCGAAAGATACCTCGTACAATGAAGCTGACAGGTACAACATATCGCAGTCCAACGCAGAAGTTAGGGCTTAGTCGTGTGGAGCCATCCTCCTGATGTTTTTCCTGCACCATCAACAGGCCAGAAGGTTGACAGATCAGATCTGGTATTAAAGTAGTGACAGGTGATAAAGGAGTCACGACCCCAAACTTGCTCTCCTTAGTGCCGAATGGTCAGTTTACATGCACTGGTATTCTTCCCCATGTGGACGCTAAGTTTCTTTCCACATATTGATTTGGCCAAAGAAATATATAGTAATTTCATACCAACTTGAAATTCCACTATGTTTCAGTGCCTGTGTATCGTACGTCGTATACATCGTCTTTATCACATTGGTATTTCGCACCTGGCACGGCAGCAGCAGTAGAGCAAATGTTGGTTGCCTCACCCAGGCATGAAAATGCTTTGCCATTCTCAATAAAAATTGGAATATCGCAGAAGCGTTTGAAACTCCATGCAATGAGCGTTGGCAGCCGCACTTTGGGTAATCCACACTATGCAGTGAGCTCAGAAAGAGTCTTGACAACTGTACCAATGCCCTTTAGCTATCAAACCTCAGGCAGTTTGTTGGGGTTGTATTATCACCCAGACAAAGCATCTGCGCGTGGTGATTGATCTTTCCGAATGCAAAGATGTCTCTTCATGTGTTCGTATGCAGAATCTGCTCAGTCACCCAATTTCTATTTGGTATAGGGTATCCAGCCTTTATATCCATCATGGCATGCTCCGGAAGTTCAGAGCTCACATGTGATAGGTGGCCAAGATGGCGAACGTAATTGGACAAGTGAGTTAGGAGATGCAATTCAATGAAGTTGAAATCTGATTCCTCACTGAGAATGGCTTGAACTTTGAACGTGATCGTTTGCCTATCTGGCTTGACACGACACGTCATCACTGCATTCGACGGCCATCACCAGCGCAGTTCCGATTCTCTTCCCAATGGCATATATTTTGATAGTTGTTTCCTCAACACCTCTGCAACCAATTGCTTGGACAATATTGCGTGGAAGGGAGTGACTACTTCTTTTGAACGGTGAAAATTGGCAAGATAACCTTCTATATATCTGATGGTTGAAGCAGTGTGAATGTGGTACTTTGTGATCCGATGGAAATAAATTAAACTTTTAATACAAATCATGGTATCTCTAAATGGAAGCCATTGTTCAGAGCTTGGGTATAATAGACACAATACAAAGAGTGGCAGAAGTGTTCAATTCAGCATTCTCATCTCCTTGCCTTGCAATAATGAAACTGCTGTATATGGCTTTGTAAATTGTGTAAATCCCAGGTATGGTGACATCTTATGCCAAATCCAGTCGAATCAAACTATCTGATTGTGATGTTGAAGAAATGGAATTACCCAATCCATCAAATGCTTCAAGATGCTAAGGTTTATGGTGTGAAGCACATCTGGTACGAAGAGACTCACCCAATCGAATGACATCAGTACCCAGGAGACTCGTTCAGTTTGCAGAATGCCTCGATCGTCTAGGTATTGGAGGGCAGCATCTCTTGTTGATTGTGCTACATCTGCATCTGTTGCAGTAATCGATTTCCGCAAGTAGTCAGCAAAGTTTCTCCAGGGTGCAGGCGAAGATGCTGCACTACCAAACCAAGCCTTTGGAGCTTCACAAATGTGACATTGACGGGATTGAATTGAATAGAGGTTAATATTCTCTGCATAGTCCGCTCTCCATACATATATGAACGGAAAGCACAATCATGTATATTCTTCCAAGTATAACATATGCCATCTATGCACAGATACTTCGTCCAAACGAGTTAATATTAGCTCGAAGATGCTTTGTACAACCTCTCGATTATAGTCTTATTGCTGTTTCACTTCCTGAGTTGTGCGATATTCTGGTGGAACCGGAAGAAATACTATCATGACGCAGCACTTCTTCATTGGCTTGCATCAATCAGATAACTGAATATTACTCAAGCTCAGGTGTACAGGCCATTCATTTGTATCACTTGAATAATTGGTGAGGTGAGTGTGATCAGAGCTAACAAAAATTTGAATAATAGTGCTGCCGTCTGGTTTTGAATTATACAAATACTTAGTCCGCATAGACACGAAAACTACACATCCAAAAGCGCAGAATACAGTGCACACCTGTTGATTCCACCACCAGTCTGCTGTACAAACATTGGAGTAGATTCGTTCATCCACCTGGTTATACTTGTATTTCAGTACATATGTCATAGGGTCTTTATAAGCCAGTTGTCACAGGTGTAAGTCAATGCAAGATATCAGGTCATCATACAAGAATCGACAGTATGAAGGAAGGCCTTCTGTGTTTGAATGCGTGAAAGACACCTTGCAGGTTATTCATTTTTGCATTCTGAGGTCATAGGTCATGTCATCGATTCATTTGAAGAGTAAGTGAGAAGAAGTGCAACGTTGATTGGCATCAAGTGTCCAAAGGCCATCAACTGCAGTGTTTTGATTCGGTTCTTAACTACTCATTCGGCGAATCGATACTCCCTCTCACTTGTTCCAGGGCTCCAACCTGTAGATTTCTTGCCTAGTAAAACACACAGACCATCAAATGGCTTTCCGGATTGCATAGCATTTAGCCTCTTAGATCAAAGATTTGTTGAATAGGAAGCTAATGGCTGCACTGTTTCAGTCCACAGTTGATTGTTTTCTTTGCCGCTTGAGGCGGATCCTGTGTCCGTAGCATCAGGATTCTTATCTTCGTCCAACGTAATTGTGGGCTGATGTTGCTGTGGTATATGAATGAATCCCTGTTCAAAGATGTAGCCATTGTCGGGAAGAATGTTTCGCACGATTGTTCTCACTCTTTCTCCATGAACAATTCGTAGATGTGTAAAGAAGGACAATGGATTGATCTACACTTGGCCACCAAACATGTACGCAATTCAGGTATTCACAATATCAATGAGGCTTTAGAGGCTGAGTGAAAGAACTGTGTTTCAATTTGAAGAATTGACTCGGTCAAACAAAAGTATCGTATGTAAGACCAACTGATTGCATCACATGATTGTTAACATCAGGTCTGGTGGCATTCATTTTCTCAGGGGTCCAATCGCAGAAAACTTTACGAACCTATCATCTCCCTACAAATCACAATATCTAAACAACAAGATCACTTGAGCAGACACACAGTGTTGATAGAGGGTAAAAGAGCATGATTCTGCTCATCCGGGTGAATAGATGTGTACCTCATATGTATCTCTGTTGATACTTACTGCAAATGAAAGTACGATTGTAACTTATATACCATATAGTCATGTATAGAGAAGCATCTACTATCATCAGGCCTAACAATGTCATTGCTCTGGAAAACAAGGGCAAGTAATCCATGAACTGAGTACCTGATCATATGAGCATCATGAGCATTGTGACGTGTGATTCACTCTTTACCAAACACTTGTTCGAATACCCATGATCCACCAAGCCGTTCAAGTACAAGTTGGATTTGGTAATACTAGAACTGTTCAAGCAGAAGCCTGGTGGGTACGGGGCAGCCAAACATATATATCTCCCATCTCTCCCCTGAAATTACTCAATATTCTCCAGCCTTCTCTTTCTGCTCTTCTTATTCTGTCCTACTGATACTTCTGATTCTTCTCCTTGGCCATAACGTCCATGCCCAAACACTGGAATCTCTCGTCTTATTCTGCGATCAAATTTATATCTCACTACTTCATAAGTATTCTCCATATAGTTGTTGCTCTTGGGAAGAGCTATATTCCTCCTTCGCAAGTTCACTGCCAAGAACATGAAACATTCGGCGCACGCTAGAGGGATAAACAATGCTGAGTAGGTTGCAGAGATGCTTACGGTTGGCGGAACTGGTGCCAGTGCTGTGCGGAGAAATAATATTGTTCAGTGTCGAATCAGAGCTTATGGCCTTGCAAAAGGAATCGATGGTAAGAATGGGGCATGACACACAACATGGATGGACTTCATCGAATATCTGGTGCAGATGATCGAGGAATTGATCCACACACGCCGAAATTCCAGTGTTATATGAATGTCACGCCAGACTGACGATGTCGTACAAGTTATGGCCGCCCTTCATTATTCCATCCAGGTGGATCTGTGATCGGGCCCAAGTGGCAGGCCTCTTTGAATCGTCCAAAAATCAAAAGCAACGCACTGTTGAAATCTGTTTGAAATCTCATCCGTCTTTGTGATTTTGCTAACATGCAGTTAGTGTTAGCAACGGGTCCGGGTTACCAAGGCGCGGTCCGGTTCGGAACCTGACCCGCAGCCCCGGGGTCGGTTCTGGAACCGCCAAGGAACCGAACCGCCCAATCACAAACGGTTAAAAACCGGAACCGAACCGAAACCCGCCGGGTTTTGGCAGGTTTTACCTGCAGCAGAGCCTCATTTTTCATCGGCCCCAATAATCACAGCTTTTCTGCTTCAATTAAGATTTGAGTTCTGATTGGATCGCGACATTTTATATACGTAGATTATGCAGTTTTTGACGCTCTTTCACCTCCCGGTCTCCGATTTGCGATACAATTAGTATTCGTTGAGTCGCTGTGAAATAAAGGCGAAAATACGTCCAAAATCGGACTGTTTTTCGCAGCGACTCAACGAATACTAATCGTATCGCAAATCGGAGACCAGGACGTGAAAGAGCGTCAAAAACTGCATAATCTACGTATATAACATGCCGCGATCCAATCAGAACTCAAATACTTAATTGGAGCGATAGTTTTTTGAGAAGAAACCCGCCAAAACCCGGCGGGTCCGGGTCGGTTCCGGTTCCGAACCGCCTATGGAACCAAACTGCCCAATCATAAGCGGTTCCGAACCGGAACCGACCCGGACTCGTAATTTGGAACCGTTGCTAACACTACATGCAGTAAGCTGATGATGACCATGAATCCGGCTCGCCAACTGAGCACAAGCGCCAATTAGCTGCAGGAATAGCTTCAGCACCAGAAACTTCTTGACTCATTGCAATTACTGTTGTATATGTCTCCCCCAAGTTGGCCGAGAAGCAAGAAGGTCAGAGTTTCACCTATATGTGGCCTTGGAATGATGATTGCTTTGTTGTGACAACAAATTCCTTGGGTTCTTTCAGCTCCTTGAGTGACTTGATGCAGTCACTGGTACGTTCAATCCCCGATTCGACAAGAACTATTTGGGCCATCTGGGCAGTTAAGGAACAGAATGTTGGAGTTTTGATGGCTGCAAGAAAGGGCAAGGTGGTGATTTTCAATGGCAACCAAGCATTGAGTGGGTGGCTTGCTTGGGCGAGCCATTTGACTGATCTGCTCATATATGTCGTGTACCATCGCACTCCATCAGATCCTGCATGGCCTGACTCACCAATCCCAGGCAATCGTCTCTTGTTTGACCAATCAGCACTTCTTCCTGAGGCTCCAAATATCCCCATGTATGACATTGATTAACAAGAAGATGATGAGGATAGTTCATTTAAGCCGAAGCCAAAATCTCTCCCATGGAGCCCAGTGAGCCCCAAAAAGAGGGAGATTATTGTCCAAAAGTGTATCATACACCAGGAGTGAATACTGAAATGAATTGAGGCAAGGGCTGTAGGATGTTATGCTGACTGGACAAATACTAATTTCGATGAGTCAGAGGTTACCTGGCTCAATGATAATCTCTACATTATAAATCCTTAATTGCCAGGAACAATTTCTCTGCCAAAGGGAAACGTTGTTGCTTGTCTCAACGAGAGGATTACATGTTGGGAACTATTTCTGACCGGTCTGAATGAGAGTGGTAGCGATAATGAATAAGATGGAGTATTTGGTGGTATTTTTGGTCGTGTTTTGCATTTTGTTCTTTGTTCTGTTATTGCTATTGTATCAGTTGGTATTGGTTGTCACAATTAATGCTTCCTTCAGTTCAACGTGAGAATTTTGTTATTATACCGTGTGTTTAATCAATTGATGCTCATTCCATTTGTTATGCAATTGATGGAGATTCGCATCATTTGGAGGTTTTGATATTGACCTATTTTTATCCATGCCCTGAACTGCCCGTCCATATCTTGGCTGGAAGTATACAACCTGATTGGTCAGATTGGTAAGTGCAAACGTTAAATAGTTTTTGTACAAGTGTAATTGCACGGCTGTGAATATATCTAAAGAATATTTTTGCTATCTAATTTGAGAGGTTCTTTGCTGTGATGAGTGTATTCTTGGACTTTTCAAATACATCATATGTACCAAATGCTAAGCCATTCCTCATGGGGGAATACAACTATGCAATGATTTGCTGCTGACTGGTTGGTTTCAGCATTGGTGGACCAATATTGTTTAATTAACCAAGGCATACTATATACTACATTCTGGTTACCTGAGATGCATGTCAACCGGCTCACTGACTACGTATTTAGTACTAAGTGATAAGATGGTTTCAAATATATCCGAGGCAAGTCCAGAGGGAAATGTGATTATAACAGCCACGGTTTGGACATGACAATTCTGCATCCCAACCAGCAAGTTCTTTATTCCTTCAGTCTATGCCTTTACACCAGATCATTCACTTGATTGTTCCATTTTCCTCACCCATCACTCATACTCTTTTATAATAGCTGAGATCTTCACTGCTTGGTCACAGCAAGTGGAACCTGTCCACATACGATGATGCTCAGGACAACAATTCTCTCCTTACCCCCATCGTCGCTTCAGGAAAATGCATCATGATGACGACGTGTAGGAATTCCCCACATATTTAACCGAAGTTGATGTTGCACCATCTCCTCCGCCTCCTCCTCTACCATCAACCAGGCACCTGAGAGTAGAGATCCCCAATCCATACAAAGAATCGCCACATCGCAATACCGAGAGCCCATGGATTGTCCCATATTTGGCACCTTCAACATCATCTCTAGGGAAACAACCTCCACAGAAGCATCTGACACCACCCGCACAGGTGCTAAATGGTGTCAATGTACTGATCGTTACAGACAAAGCGGAGGAGGGAGCTCTCACGAGGGAAGCTAGAAAGTGTAAAGTATTCGATCCCTTTCTGAATGAGTAATTAACTTGTAATAATGCTGAGGTTCTTCCCTTAGCAGCACTCTCCGGCTGAGTATAGTAAGCTTGCATGCCAGACAGCTATGTCGCTCAGAGAAGTCATCACATACAAACCTATCATTGACGAAATCTCAGGGATTCTTGCGGGCTGTGAATTTATTGACCAAACGCACATCCTCGGCATCCCAGGCAGAATTCTTGACATAACGAAGAATACAATCATCCACTTCATATTGTTCAAAGACCAATTTGCTGGGCTGGAAATACGAACAGCACAGCTACATGTTTTGTAGTACACAGGCATGAAGAGCAGTAGTCCAAGTGATGTCGAGATGGAGCCTACGCAACATTAGTCGGCAAGAGTTAGTGTTTTGTTCACATACATTGGTTCTTAAATGACAAACAGTGCTTGGCCAAAATTACAATGATTCGTAGAACATTGGCCTATAGGGCCAAACAGATCATTCAGTCACTTTATGAGCTTAATGATCAGCTGGAAATAGTGGTATCGAGGACAGAGGGCTGGCTGTTGGGGAAGAATAGGTTCACCTGTCACTGTGTAGGTCGCAATGACTGTTGCCCTTGATTTGACTCATAATTCAGTCTACTGATGGCTGATATTTCATCAGTTTGTTGGGACGGCATTCTTCAGAGAGAAACACAGAGGATCTTTTCGGTAATCTGCTGTGATGATCATCACCTATCAAATGAAAGCTAGAACAATGGTGCAACCAGAGCTTCGAAACTGCACTAATCCCAATCTTGACAAGCATACATGCAGAGCCTGAACTTTAAAGTGACCACCTGATATCACTCGACACACCCACTCTCCTCAAAGCTGGCCAGGTGGCAAACAAAAACCATAACAGTGAAAGTGGCATACCACAGGCATAAAACCGAAATGCACAACTTCCCATATAGCACTAAGGCCGAAATCCTCCTTGTTACAAAGACCATCAAACCCAGTAAAGTAAAAACCAAGATGGCATGAAGGCTGAAAAACTCAAATATCCATCTCAAAAGAACCCCTTTTCCTCGATAATCCCTGTAATAGAATCCTGGTCTATGTTGGCACAAATCCCAAGAGTTCTTCTGTCGGATTCGGATCGAAGATAATGAGGATGTAGTTTATTGCTATGCCATCCTTTCAGTTGAAGCCCAGTGTCATCTACCAAATTAGCCTTGCCTTTCATTAAAATATAGCAAATCCAGAACTGTCCTTTCTATCTCAAATCCCAGGGATGCCCAAAAAGATGGGCTGTCTGGAAATTCTGTAGAGGAACTAGGTCTCCAGCTTGATAAGTATGTTTGGCGATCCCATTTGTGTAGGTCTCAGCTCTCCGCTGCCACCAGTTGAGTGCTCCATTAATAGCTTCTTGTCTGATACCATCGATGGGTATCTCTCCAAGACGGTGAAGTTGATCATGGTTTTTCTGGTTGTTGGTAACTGTTCCGGGAGTAATCAAATTGATGATTGGCGATCTAAGATTGTACCCAAACCGGAGTACTGATGAAGTTAAGCCAAAGTTGACATAAGGATCACGTGTGTTGTATGCAAATTGAGCCTGGGCAATGACTGTGACCCAATCCTTCTTTTGGTGTACGACTTTTTGAATCGTAGATTTGCAGCTTTTGATGGATCTCTCAGCTTATCCTTGTGATTTTGCGACGCCCAGTGCCCCAAATACCAATTTGATTCCATTATCTTCGAACTATTCTAGAACTTGCCCATTGCACATGTATGGGCCTCTATCGGAATGGATGACTCTGGGATATCCATATCTCATTCAGTAGGCTTCCCAGGCTTTTTCTATGGTTTGACCGTCGGCTTTTTGTGTAGTAGCAATCTCCAACCATCCTGTGAAATTTTCAATGGTGTAGAGACAGTATTCGAACCTGCAACAGGGATTATAAGGGCTAGCATAGTCAACCGTAATTATCTTGAATGGTTCAAGGCACATCATCGTCCTCAAGGAATCAGAATGCAATGGTGCAAATGATTTGGCCTTTTGACAACGGTCGTATGTCTTGGAATAGTTGTAGATATCGGACCTCCTGGTTGCCAGTAGTACCAGATGCTGACTTCACGAAAAGTCATCTTGGCTAGATAATGTTCTCAACATCGATGATCGTAAAATGCTCTCAAGCTGTCTGCGATTTCTGAAGCCTTGGGAACCGGTTGAACTGCTTCAAAAATTTTTTGGTATACCAATCCATCTTCGTCGTCCAGCAGGAACTCTTGCAATATATGCCTAAGTGGCCTACTCTCACCATGTATTAGCTGTTCATTACATAATCTATTTTTCAAAAATCTGCGCAGATGCTTCCACCATTCCCTCCAATGACTACTCATACATCCCAATGCCACCATACTTGCTCTACCGATCGGAATCTCCGCCGATTATCCACTTCTCTTCTTTCCCAAATAATTCTCCTCAATCGCTATCTTTTCCTCTTCTTCCATTCTCAGCCTCAAATCTTTGAGAACTCTTGATAAACTATCAGCCACTATATTCATCGTTCCTTCAATGTGGTATATTTCGTAATCGTAGTCTTGAAGTGACTGAACCCAATTATTCACTTTACAGTTCTTAGAAAGGTCGGACGATTTAAAGGCTTGTGTGATTGGATGATAATTGGAGTAGAAGGGGACCTTGGACGCAACAGGTAAGTGGCTATTCTCGGGAACTGAATTGTAAATGGCGTATGCATGTCTCTCCGGTTGTGATCAAGCATATTGAGTATCGTTACGAACCTTAGGCATGATGATCATCGGTCTGATTTCACGGGCTGCATTCGAAGGGTTCTGCAGAATAATGTCGAATTGACTGAACCAAGCTGCAATTCTCCATGGCGAAGCATCACACATGCCCATGTTTGGTAGGTGTGGAGTAAGTTGCTGAAGAGTTATGTCCAAGTCCAGATCTTTCTAGAGTGTGTTTAACTGTTCTTGATCCTTGCATCCCCAAATGAAGTTATAATCCTCTCGGTATATTTGAATCTTTTTCCTTTCATTCGGCAAAACTTGACCAGGCCTCATATCTTCCAATCTCGTCCAGCCTCTAAGCTTTTTGCTTATAAATCTAGTTTTCTTGGACAAGGAAAGAATGAATCTAAACATATAGTGCAGGCAAGCATGGATCATTTTGATGTCTTTAGGTCCTGTAATAGGCTTCTGAATTATCATTTTATATTTGGAAAGGAGGTCTGGTGCTATAGATATGCCATGCATCGAAATGATGTGTCCCAATGTTTCTTTCTTGTTGGCGAGTAAAGAAGATTTCACAGGGTTGATTGACATGTTCGCCTGTTGGAACCTTGGAAAATACATAGATTCAAAAAGATTGATTGCTTGATTAATAGCCTCGTGCTCTCTCTGCAAAGGAGTTTCATCTGATTTCAACGGAAGAGTCTTTCCTGCTCAGGTCTCAACATTGTAAAGATATTCTTGGAGATTCTCTCCATGTGTAGCAGTAAAGATTTCAACTTTAAGAGTGCTGTAAATGAAGGGTATGCCTTGAAGTCCAAAGGGCATATAAAGCCAATAGAAGACTCCAAGACCTGGAACAATAAAAGCTGTTAAACGTCATATATTCTAATCAAGACTAATCGTATAGAACCTTGCAATACCATCGGTCGAGTTAAATCTCAAATTTTCGGTAATCTGTCGTAATACATCCTCAAGGTTCTTTATCTCTCCCACCACAGTATGCATCTGGCTGTTAGGATAGATGTAATTGATACCCATACAAGAATCCACATTTGCTCCTTTTGATACTAGTACTACATTTGATATTTGTTCAATGATATATGCCAATGTTGCTCTATGCAGGATTGGCTCCTGGATAGCACACATTTCAGCACTGTGTCTTGTAATGAACTCCATGTCTTTTGGTGAGAACAGTCTCTAATACCAGGCTTTCATCCAGATGGCTCTCAGCAAAGGCCTCCGTATGTGTTGACAACGTTCGGGAGAGCAGTGTCTCATCTCAGCATGTCTCAGGGCCGCCTATGGCTTCATACTTCTGAGAATGTCCACCAATCATTTCTTTTGGACTTTGGTGATGTCTTCCATGCATACCTACCAGGTGACGTCCTCAACTTGCAATTTCTCAAGTCCTTCTTCTTTGCCTACTCTTCTGTATAACCACCAGTGACTAGACGTTCATAAAGCCTGGGTTCGCCTCACCGTCATCTCTGCGGAATTGACTTCTTCGATTTTGGACTCTTTGATATCCTAAATTTCCAATATCGAAGCATTTATTCCTTTGAATTCTTCCGAATTCACGTAATCAGAACCTCTCCACTTATTAACTTCAACCATCTATTTTGGCTATCGACTCCGCAGCGAATGTTTCATCTTCCACTTCTTCCATCGATGGTTGTTTCTTTTTCTCCTCCTCTTTAGTATTTGCCTTTTCAAGTTCTTCTTCAAACTCTAAATCTTCTTCAAAACAATATTCCTCCACTTTGTATATATTTCCTTCTCTGATTCCTTTCTCTTCTTCAGTTTCTTTCCCCCCTTCGATTTTTTTCTCTTCTTTGAAATATGACCAATCTTCTACCATCAGGCTGGCACATTTCTTCAGATGTTTTTTCTCAATCTCGATCTCTTTCTGTGTTGGATGGAATACCACAGCAGAAGCAATCAAATTTTCTTCGGAAGGAACCAAATCCTTGGCCAACCAGTGATTATCACTAACATACTTGTTTCTGTGGATGATTACCAGTACTCCTGACAAAGTAGAAACCATTATGTAGGTGTGCCTCGTGCCGATGAGGCCATTGATAGAGGCCAGGAACAGTTTCGATAAAAGTAATTCCCTGTTCAAGATGTTTTCTTCCAAGATTTACAGAATGTCTTTCACCTTGACCCCTTGACCAAAGTCAAGTTCTGTGATAAGATACTCCTTCATCGTAGATTTTCCCATGACTCCTCCGATGTTGAGGGATCTGTCGTATTTGATTGATATCTCAGGATTTGCCTCCAAGATCTTCTGCACTAGGCTTAAGGTTATTTGAGTAACTGCAGTTGTACAGTCAACCAGAAGGTCGTGAAGATACAGTTTTCCAACCAAGGCAGCCATCGAAATCAAGGGTCCATAACTTATAGCAGCATTGATGATTTGGCGGGCTGCATCAATGCCCCGAGATATGGTTTTGTCAAAAATAATTTTGAAAGGTTCTTCTGTCATTGCATGCTTGGTGTGTGCATAGTGGAGTGTTCAAACCGGAAATCGAGAAAACTCCTCCACCTGAGATTCTTTCTATAGCAATGATTCCACCAGTCCGGACGGACCCAGTCTTGGACTGGACGAGCTTGGTCTGGACTGGTCCAAACAGGGTAGTATTTATCAATTTCAAAGTAGATCAAAAAACTAAAGAAGTGAGACAGTAATCCCTGAAATCCTCACCCAGACACAATGTCATTTCATAACAACCGCCCACTGCTAGCAATCACCATCACAAGAAACCCAACCCACCCCCCCACTGATATCAAGCACCACCACAAGAAACCCAACCATACCAAACAAAACTCATAGATGTGGATAAAAGGGAATTCAACAGTACTGTCTGTTCGGAAAGTAGGCCGGACAGGACGGGATGGTGTCATGCCCTCAGTCCAAGCATAGGACAGAAACAGTGCCGTCTTTTTGAAGAAAGATGGGGACAGACATAAAGAATGGCTGGGGATGGAGAAGTGCCGTCCCCAGTGGTCATCCACCGATATCCATGGATCTTAATGTATATAACACAACTTATATGTAAAATCGAATGCATACTCTGACTGTAATGCAAGATCCGTAGGTACCTGGACCATGCTTATCATGTCAGACTTTGTTGCTCCAAAGATTAAGCCCTGCTGCAACCGCAATGTCATGTGTAAAGATATATGGTAACTATCCGATGGCAGTGGATGACAGCTGATATTCCGTCCATCTTGCGTAAGGATGAAACAAATGCCATTGATGCTGTCCCATCCATCTGGCTTTGATGTCGGACATCACGGTTGAGAACACTGGTACATACTGGCATGATACCATAAACATTGCAGAATAGTTACATATGTTCCTGATCCATACCTTCAAGCTATATATACAGTTCGTATCTGAGGGCCTGTGGAGATGAGGTAGTGAAATTCTGAATGGCTAGAGGTGAGTATTAGAGAGTGGTGACTGGCGGATGGCAAGTCAGCAATCATTTATGAGTCAATTCTGTAACTCAATATATCAAAGTGGTAAGTAGTGAGTGGCGAGTGGTAATGGATTTGTGGTGGACGTCAAGTGGGGGATGGTAAGTGTGCAATCATTCATTAGTCTATTCAGTGACTCCATTCATCAGAGTGGCAAGTGGTGAGTGGCATGTAACCAGAGGTGAGGGGTGAGATGTGCATGGTGACTTGCGAATGACAAATGAGCAATCATTTATGAGTCTATTTGTAGACTGAGTATATCAGTAACTCCCTGCATATTTCGGCCGATTCGGCCCGAGTGGACTGGTCCAAAGCAGTCCAGGCCAGTTCAGTCCAGGTCCAGAAAAATTGGGGATTGGTCTGATCCCGGTCCAAAAATTACTCGGACTGGATTGGACTGGACTAGGACGGACCCGGTCCGGACTGGTCCAGAGCTGGAGAGATGGAATCATTGTTCTATAGAGGAGTCCGAGAACAAACATGTCGTCAATAGTATGCCCAATGGTTCTAGGTCACCCGGCGATGATCCGGGTTGGAACCAGAACCATGTGCCCTCGTCGGTTCTGGAACGGACAAGGAACTGAACCTCCCAATTACATGTGATTCCAAATCTGGACCAGAGCTCCGGGTTCAGTTCTGGAACTTCCAAGGAACTGAACCGCCAAATGACAAGAGGTTCCAACCTGATACCGAACCGAACTCCGCCAGGTTTTGGCGGGTTGCACCTGCAGCAGACCCTTATTTTCAACGGCCCCAATCATGCCATATTTTCTGCTCCAATTAACTATTTGAGTTCTGATTGGATCGCGACATGTTATATACGTAGATTATGCAGTTTTTGACGCTCTTTTACCTGCCGCTCTCCGATCAGCGATATAATCATTATTCGTAGAATCGCTGCGAACAACAGTCAATTGTGGCTGTATTGTTGGCTTCATTTCGCAGCCACTCAACAAATACAAATCGTATCGCAAATCGGAGAGCGGGAGGTGAAAGAGCGTCAAAAACTGCATAATCAACATATATAGCATATGGCAATCGAATCAGAACTCAAATACTTAGTTGCAGCGATAGTTTCACAGAAGCAACCTCCCATCACCCAGCATGTTTGGTTTGGTTGCAGATTGGAACCGCTTGTGATTGGGTGGTTCGGTTCCTTGGCAGACCCAGAATCACACGTGGAGCTCCGGTCTTGGTTTGGCATTGCAGGGGATTGGGGGGTTCGGTTCCTTGGCGGTTCCGGAACCGGAACCCACCCAGACCAGTAATTTGGAACATTGGGAAATACTCGTTATCTAGAAGGTTGTTTCGCATGGGGTGCACCCTCCTCGGTTTCAATTGTAGGGTCGGGAAATAGATATTTCAGGATGTGTTTGTGGTAAGTTGGGGAACATTTGAGTAAGGAGATCAAATTGATTGGTGGCTTCAAAGACTTCAGCCATTCTGTAGGATCCCAAACTCCAGGGCGATATGCGCATTCGTTTAGTTCGGAGAAAGACATATCAGGATTGCCTCTTCTTGAGTTTGGATGACCTCCGCTGCAATACACTTTTTATCATTTCAGTTCTCAGGAAACTCTCTGAATAAAGATTTCTTTTGCAGGCTTGTATTGACTTTGTGGATGTTTCGCATGGCTATACGTTTGTTGATTGAATAGTCAAGGCCAGGATACATGAAGGTGCACATGTCATCAGTCTTGGCTGATGATCGTCGGGGTTCTGACGAAGAGGTTTTTTCAAAGATCTGCACTTCTCCTGTGAACCATTGTGTGCAGTTGGCTGACTCAAGATGATACTTGTATTTGTCATCCGCCGTAATTTCTTTATGCTTCTTGAGACGTTCATCCTCATTCCAGTTTGGACATTCTTCTGCACATGCGCTGGTACTATGACCAAGCTCCCAACAGTTCCAATATCTAAACAATCCGATTCTTCTTGAATTGGCTTATGATCCTTCCTTTTCGCGTCGTCTGAATATGCCCATCTCTTTTTGGCTTCCAAGTTGAGGTTGGTAAGCTGTTTCTGAGGTTATATTCCCAGTGTAATTTTGCACATTTATATACGAGCATGCGATGCATCCTGGCTGACTTTTCAACATCCATTTCCTTGCAATGCCGGAGAACAGGATCCGGATTTCTGTGCAGTATATTGTATGCAATTTGTCTTTTCTTGAGATCGCTTAATTCAAAATCTTGCCACTGCGGATTGGACTCCGTGAGCTTCTTTGCTATGGATAATGGTACTCTCTCCATCAGCAGAGTTTGATTGCCATACTTTTCTAAATGGATTCTTCCCACGATTTTATCTATCTTGGTGATTAGCTCTTCAACTGGCTTGTCAGGGGAATATTGTATTGTTCGGATCTGATTGATGATCCGTGTAGATGTCACGATTGTGGGTGGAAACTTCACCCCAACCAGGCTTTGAGCCAGTCGAAAGTATCAACTTCCATAGATTCTCGCTCACCAAGCCAAGTTGATGAACCAACGAATACCATCTCATCTTGACCTTTAGGCAGCGAATGAATTGGGTCGTGTAGCGCTGCAGAAGAATAAAGCAAAAAGATGTCGGGTGTGGTCTGTGGGTTAGCAGCCATCAACTGGTTTCTGGCTAATTCGAATTTCTTAAGGAATCCCTCACCAGGGGTGGTTCCTTCGAATTTCATTGTGTAAAGCATGCTGTGATACATAATTTCCTTCTGAATGGGAGATGCTGCTTCACTGGCCATTGTTTCGTTTTCTAATTTGTGTTCGGTATTGGGTTCTGTATTGGGTTCTGTAAGATACTCATTGCCGTTTTAGTTTTCTCCGTAGTGATACTGATAGTGGAGGTGATACTTGTTGAGAGGGACGTTGTTATCGTCGAGGCATCTGAGGAGTTGTTGCTTACTTGCTGGGCACTCTCTCTCCCAAACTTCAACTTCTGTTTTGTATACTCTTGAGATCCCTTTGAACCAAGCATCTCGGTCTTTAGTGTAATTGACGTGTAGATCTGATGTGAAAATTCTCCAGTCTGGGGCTGCAGGCTTTGCGCAGAGGCGAGGAGTTGTGAATAAAGCCATTTCGAATGATTCTTCAGGGTTATTGAATAATGGTCGTTCAGGAATGATTTCTTTCTTCTCTTCTAGTTCAAGAGTTGAAGTCTTGGTAAATACGTGGTTATTGAAGATGTACTGATTGGGTCTGCCAATCAATAATGAACGTGATTCACTGGCTGGTGTGTAATGAGCAGGAGAAAATGCTCCCGGAATTGTCAAAACGAAAGAATGAGAAGAATCATCTTTGTAAGGAAGTCGGACCATCTAACTGTTTTTCGGGGTATTGCATAGGTGGTCTGGGCAGCTAACGTGTCCAATACAACCTCTGTTGGCCTCAAGTAACTCGGCCCACTTCCCTCTTGGTAAATTTTGGTTGTAAAGTCTTTCGCGGGCTATGGTGATAGCTTTTGTCACAACTTTTTCGTCGGGGTAATTGATGAGGTGTTTGGAGCCCTGCTCCAAGTCAGAGTTCAAAATAAAACCTTGTTTCCCATCGCTTTGGAACATGGAAACGATGTAAGCTGATTCTTTGAGGAGAAACTGTTTGAAGCTTCTAGGGGTAACCAAAATTGACTTTCTTCGGCCCTGTGGCGCGACACCTGGCTGTCAGAGGGTGAAAGATTAACAAAGCTTGTTGAAACAATTGTGAAACAGACAGAAACGAAGGACGGAATGCAGTTTCTTCGATCGAGTATAGCGACACTTGACTGTCGGAGTGCAACAGCCTAGTCATGCTGGTCAGAAACAATTGCGAAATGGCTGGTAACAAAAGACGCAGCAGACATAAACAAAAGGCAGAGTGGTCCGATTGTTTGCTCTGGATCCCTGCTGTGGTCAGCAGTTTGTCGCAACGTTGTTCTTTAGAGAGAAACACAGAGGCTCTTTTTGGTGATCTGAAGTGATGATGATTGTCTATCAAATCAAAGCTTAATCAAAGGTATGACCAGAGCTTCGAAACAAAGCTATTCCCAATCGTACCAAGCACTCCCTCCGAGCCTCAGCATTGAAGTGACTTCCTGATGTCACCCGACAGATCATGACATTCGCTTCCGATTCACTGCTCCTGATATCATGGAGCTTATTCATAGCACCTACTGCGGTGGAACCAGACAACTTAGAATTTCCGATACGCAGATGATCAGAATGATCGACCTGATCTTTGTTATCCTCACTGCGATGGCTCTCTGGCATGTTCTGACAGCCTATAAGACTGGCACCTACACACCTCCTCAAGACTTCTCATATACTTCCCCAGCTGCATGAATGTATCATTGCAATTGTTCCAGTCAGTCTGACATGGATTTGGAAGTGGGTTTCAATCGTATGGAAGATGACTTCCTGTCTTCATTGGCAGATGTGCAAGCGAAAAGAATCTCCAATATAGAAGTGGCAATTTCCACAAAAAGGAATCAGTGCAGGTACGCAAATGGTATTGCGATAATCGGCTGGAATGACCATGCCAATCACGTCGAGCATTTCATCTCTTAGATGCCCGAGGACCTTGTGGCCACAGACGAGAACTTCGCATGCACACACAAGTGCACGGTACATCTGAGCATTGACTCTTGCCGCTGTCAGAGACCACTCCGAATACCAGTTTCGCAGACGTCAATGCATGTGACACTGATACTGTGGTGAATGATGAGAATACCCCTACGGACGATTCGGCTATGCATTCAGAGGGCAATATTGATCCTTCACTGGCCGATGACAGGGTTGGATAGCTGCTGTTGCTGTTGTTGTTGCTGATGCTAGCGCTGAATTTCTCCTGATATCGTCATTTCTGCTCATATGAACATGTTATCTGCTTGTTATTTTATTTTCGCTGCTGCTGTTTGTGCTGCGGCTACTGTTGCTGCTATTGCTGGTGCTGCTGTTGCTGGTGCTGAATTTCTCTTATTGTTGTTCCTGCACCTGTCAACGCATAATCTGCTTGATTTCATTGTTGATGCTGCAGCTGTTGATAATGATGCTGCTGTTGTAGGTGCTGAATTTCTCTTGTTATTGCTGATATTGACATGTAATGTGCTTGTTATTTGGCTGTGGCTGCGGCTGCCGTTTCTGTTGTGATTGCCGTTCCAGATCGAATCGACAGGTAATCTGCTTGTTATTGGGGCTACTGTTTTGAGAGGATTTTAATGTGGTCAAATTGAATCGAAGAATTTGGATATTGGATTTTGGAAATCTTGACAATTATCATATTGTGAGAAACTAAGGCTTTGATAGAGCAGATACTATGTGTCACAACGAGAAGCACAGGCATTTCAAGAGCCATAACTGAGTTTTCTCATTCGTAATACTGAGCTTGTAATGCATGACAATATTATTATTACGGTTGAGACTGGCAAAAATAGTGAGATCACGTGTTGAACATGAACTTCAAAATCACAATCCCAATTTCCAGAGGTTAACAGCGTTCGCTATGGTTGATAAATGCTGTGTCATGAGAAACCAAAGCTTTTGCATGAGAAGAATCTTCAATACGGAATAGACAAGGAAGGTTGGGCTATTGATGATATGTGGCGTTGATGATAAGGTGGTGAATACTTCATGAAGAGTTGGCGAAGATCGCGACAATGGCACCAGGTTTAAGACAATAGGGAGAATATGTTATGAATGCTTGACAATGTGTGCGATCAAGTGTATTGCTTGCTGACAATTTTTGAAACTAAAGTTCAAACATTTCATTGTCAAGCTCAACAATGTCAGAGAGCTTGGCGACGTACTTTTCATTTTTTCTATTGTGGTAACCATACTTGAACCAGAAGTACCACCAATCAAATCAGATATACCACCACCTGCAACTGATGATGACAATGGAATAAACTGCACCCAGTGCTAGCAGCTGGAAGGCCACATACATCAGCAATTGAGATGTCACGCTGCGCAGAATGTAAACCTGACTCAACACTCCAATGGACATATGAGAAGACTGCTGCCATGGCGGCTTCAAAAGCCTTGGTTGAAAATAGTGCAAACGCATCGAATTATATGAAAACTATTACCTCTTACAAGATGCTTACGAATCACATTATGAAACAATGATAACCTCTGGAATCTACCTGTATCTGCATGAGAATCCTTGAAGCCACAATGCTAAGCCGTTTTGGGGTAGTATTCACCCCGATGACCCCATAAATTGAACTTGCATATCTACGACCTTATGAGTGGTGCATATAAATTGACCTTTAAGTGTGAAATCGGCAATTTCAATATAACATGTCACAGGCAGCAACCACCGAACCAGCAGGGTTTATGTGGCGTTGTTCTTGGTTCAGGTCCTATACATGGATCCTCATACGGAACTTGTAGGTGTATTCAGAGGTGTACTCAGAATGGAAGTGCACTCAGAGCTGTACTTTGGCCAGGCACCCTACTCAAAGGTGTACTCGAAATGGCAGTGTGAGTATACCGGAAGCATAAATAGTTTCATTGTTATTAAGACCTCTTATGGAACACTAGTAAGGTAGATACCGTAACGTATACACGTATGTACAAATACATGTCGATAGATTTCGGCTGCAATGAAGAGCCAGGACGAAGCTGACAAATCAGCAGGCTACCATCGAATATAAAGCCAAATAACAACGAACAGTCCAAGACAAAGAACATCTGGATTGCTGATATATGAGTCAATCTGGTGCCAATTGATGATACATACACATAATACCAAGCACTGAGGCTATCACTGATGATGTCTGCCGTGGGCTCAGATATTCTGATTTGGCAAATTGGAAAAGTGGCCTTCGATATTCAGAACCATCTACTCAAAGGTTTACCCAAAGGTACCCATGGATCCGAGCTGCACCTGGCGCTGGAGCATATGTATTTGCACAGCTATCCAGCTCGAAATGCAAAGGTCAAAAGGCAAAGGGCACAGGTCAAAGGGCAAAGGGCAAAGGGCAAAGGGCAAAGGGCAAAGGGCAAAGGGCAAAGGGCAAAGGCAAAGGGCAAAGGGCAAAGGGCAAAGGGCAAAGGGCAAAGGGCAAAGGGCAAAGGGCAAAGGGCAAAGGGCAAAGGGCAAAGGGCAAAGGGCAAAGGGCAAAGGGCAAAGGGCAAAGGGCAAAGGGCAAAGGGCAAAGGGCAAAGGGCAAAGGGCAAAGGCAAGGGCAAAGGGCAAAGGGCAAAGGGCAAAGGGCAAAGGGCAAAGGGCAAAGGGCAAAGGGCAAAGGGCAAAGGGCAAAGGGCAAAGGGCAAAGGGCAAAGGGCAAAGGGCAAAGGGCAAAGGGCAAAGGGCAAAGGGCAAAGGGCAAAGGGCAAAGGGCAAAGGGCAAAGGGCAAAGGGCAAAGGGCAAAGGGCAAAGGGCAAAGGGCAAAGGGCAAAGCGCAAAGGGCAAAGGGCAAAGGGCAAAGGGCAAAGCGCAAAGGGCAAAGGGCAAAGGGCAAAGGGCAAATGGCAAAGGGTAAAGGGAAAACGGCAAAGTCGAAGGAGATCCAATGGCAGAAGCCTTGGACACCTGGCCTGGCATTCAGCAGCAATCATCAAGATGAGTATACCTATTGATATCAATAGCCTACTGCATCAACTATTCCCAGATGAATCAGACGCCAATCGGCCCAAGAGATGTATTATGGGTGATAGTGGCCACCCATGTGACCTGAAATGTATACAATATGCAATATCACATATGAATGATAGATAGTGGAAGCCAATGATGACATCAGCTCCATCAAGTCACATTACTAGGAGCAATGACCTGGATGCGGAGGGCAGCAACCCAACTTGGACTCGGAGGTTTGAAAATGCGGAATGTTAGCTTCAGTCATGCACTCGGAGGTGGGCTTGGAACAGTGCCTGCTGTAGCAATAGGCTTGGATTCGCAGACATGGATTGAGAAAGCTGGGCTTGGAGGTTTCCGGATCAATTAGAGGTTTCCTTGTCTGTTCTTCTCTTCTTTCCTTTATAGGATCTCGGCCCAGTATAAATGCTGTCGGCATGGGGATTTACCATCAACCTCCGGAGCTGGAGTTTTCCGTTTGCCAGATCGACTGTACAGCCACCCTTGAGTGGTACCAATCGGTTGTGAGATTTATGAGTTTGTACAAGGATGTACGAGTCTGGATCTTGATTTCTTAACTTCTCTTCTCTTTGCTCATGAACTGATTTTGCAGCGCAGGTTGTCTGCACCTCAAGAGGGGAATATATAATGGCAGCAGCCAAGCGGCAGGTAACCGCCTGGGATATTGTCACTTAGCGGCCGTGCAGTTGCACTCCAGCAATCATCTTACCTCACAATGATATTACATCACCAATGATTTTTATGTGCAATGGTATCTTCTCATACCCTGGAGTACTGAGCCATACTGGCCCATACCCGCCCTTACACATAAAACTAATTGATTGTATCATGTAATTTTTAACATCATGTCTGGATGATTTCTTTTTCTCAGGGGTGTGATCACAGAAAACTTCACGGACCAACAAACTTCCTACAAGCAACAATATCTAGATAACAATATCACTTCAGTGGAGTTCCAGTATTGAAACAAGATGAGAGTGCAAGATTCTGTTTGTCCAGGTGAATAGATTCTTACCTCATATGTATCTCTGTGGATGCTTACTTCAAAAGAAAGTATGATAGTAACTTATACACCACTAAGTGTAGAGAAGCATCTACTAACATCAGGCCGAACTACATCATTTCTCTGCAATACCTGTGTGAGTGACAAAAGAACTGTGAATCTGTTCGTACAAGTATCTTGAGCATCATGACGTATAACTTATATTTTACCAAACTCTCATTCGAATACGCCTAATCCTTGAATCTGTTCCAGTAGATGTAAGTCATCACAACACTAGAGCCATTCAAGAACAAGCCTGGTCGGTATGGGACGGCCCACCATATATATCTCCTATCTCTACCCTGAAATCACTCCATATTCTCCCACCTTCTCTTTGTGCTTTTCATACTCTCTCATACTGATACATCCAATTCTTCTGCTTAGCCGTACATTCACTGTGTTAGGGGTTTTCCCTTAGTATACGTATGAGGTACATTAGTCTTAGTTTCCCAGGCTCACACGTAACAACTTGTGGTACAGGTCGAAAATAGACCCCTGAGAATGTCTACTAATGAGTAAGCTGAAGGCTCAACATAGCTGGGTGAAAATCCCATAATATTCAAAGCTTCAATACCGTGGCTTAGCAAAGTAGACTAGCTAATCCACGTGGAGACAATACGTACGTTCGATCTGACAGCGACCGAGGGGTAATACCTTTGGTTTTGGCTAAGGCATGGAACACATGAAAAACCATACTGCCCAAGCAACTTGATCGCCTTGCAGGAACCCTCGGGTTAGCTGTGCATTACGGATCAGACCAATTCTACCTCATATCAAACGAATACTGGGATAAAACTATTCTCGGAAGCTGAACTCAGTTCCCTGAGATAGTTGGACGAACAATATCATTTTAGTATGAGGGACTCTGCTATCTCCCGAAATCAGTAATCAACAGAGATAAGATAACTGCACCCCGGTAGTTGACTCTACCTACAAGATAAGTGTTTGGACCTAGACTGTCGATCCCCAGCTCGGTCGCCTTTGCAACATGATGACTGAGAGAGCACACCACCCTCCGGTAGTGTTAGCAACGGTTCCAAATTACGAGTCCGGGTCGGTTCCGGTTCCGAACAGCCCATGGAACCGAACCACCCAATCACAAACGGTTCCAACCCGGAACCGACCCGGACCCGCTGGGTTTCGGCGGGTTTTTTCTCTAAAACTATCGCTCCAATTAAGTATTTGAATTCTGATTGGATCGCGACATGTTGTATACCTAGATTATGCAGTTTTTGATGCTCTTTCACCTCCCGGTCTTCGATTTGCGATACGATTAGTATGCGTTGAGTCGCTGCGAAAAACAGTCGAATTTGGCCGCATTTTCGGCTTTATTTCACAGCGACTCAACAAATACTAATCGCATCGCAAATCGGAGACCGGGAGGTGAAAGAGCGTCACAAACTGCACAATCTACGTATATAACATGTCGCGATCCAATCAGAACTCAAATACTTAATTGGAGCAGAAAAGCTGTGATTATTGGGGCCGATGAAAAATGAGGCTCTGCTGCAGGTAAAACCCGCCAAAACCCGGCGGGTTTCGGTTTGGTTCCGGGTTGGAACCGCTTGTGATTGGGCGGTTCGGTTCCTTGGCGGTTCCAGAACCGACCCGGGGCCACGGGTCCTGCTCCGAACCGGACCGCGGCCGGGTAACCCGGACCCGTTGCTAAAAATACCCTCCGGGGAACACGGATAAGATGCAATGACACTAGGTACTTAGCAAAGTATGGGTTGGTAGCTCATTTGACCTGTGTTTACTATTCTGCTCGTGCAGAAAAATGATAACTAATATGAAGTAATGGTTCAATATGCGTGTCAGCAATGTCATACTATGCAGAATATTCTTTGGGATGCCAGGTTGGGGCTTACATCTGTACACAGTGGCAAACGGAACCCTCTGCAATCAACTACCGAGATCGGCGATACAGTATCGTTCGGTTGTGCTTTGAACATGCACTTCAGTAGACTGAGTGTTTTCGAGATAGTACTATACACACACATGATAATGATAGACAAGTACCGTCATGCCTTACCGATACACCTCTGATGGGAAATGCTCATCTATCAAAGACCACCTTAATCTCCGGTTCAAATACAATGATCAAGCTCTATCAGCAATCCACAGTCAGAACAACAACAGCGGAAAACCACCTGAAATATTATTAAGTTTTTAATTTAAGAATATCATATTAGTATTTATGTCCCAATATGCATGTGAAGATATTATTATCTACAACGCCGCCTATTTGCATTCGTACTGCCAAACCCACGCACTCCTTGATTTCCTGTACACATTCTTGCAGTACAACAACCTAGTGGATGACGACTTCCACTTCTGCGAAACCAGCGGTTATCCCTCACAACAATCTTTTGACGAGTCTTCGGAAGACTATCTCCAAGACTCCTACAATTTTCAGGTAGCGGCTGTGCCCTGCACATGCCTGTGTTTGTACACACTCCACAATGCCTACGACGAATTACCCTCAAATTCCACTTCTTCACATTCATCTCAGTTGTTAAAATTAGGCAAGATCGACATCGTGTGCAAAGATATCAATTTGCCTCTATACACGCAGGAGCACCCCAGTAACACCTTGCCCGAGTGCTGGAATTCCTCATTTGCCCCTATCATCCGATTGGTATTACACAAACATTGTAAGTATTCTCCGTGCATTGCTTGCACTATTGAATAGCTATCATTCCTATTTGAATGATGGCATCCAATAATATTAAACATTGGGCCAAGGCCAGTGGGATAAAGAATACTTAGTGGGTTGCAGAGATGCATACTGTTGGAGGAACCGGTGGCAGTACCGGGTGCGGAAATAATATAATCAGGTCTCAGATCGGAGCTTATGGTTATGCAAAAGAAACTCATGGTAAGAAAAGGCATGGGACACAAAAATGGACTGTCTTCCCCGAATATTCGATGCAAACAATTGATGAATTGCCTTCGCATAGAGCAACAGTCCTCATGATGAAAAAGGTGTGAAGATTGACGATATCGTACAATTTATGGCCACCCTTGACTGTATCATACAATATATGGCCAACCTTAACTATATCATACAATTCAGGGCCACCCTTGACTATATCCTCACGGAGGCTCTCTGATTGGCCCCAGTGGCCAGCCTCTTTGAATTTTCTGAAAAGTCAAAGAAAAAGGCCATTTAACATTGTATGAAATCTCATCCCTTTTGGTGATCTTTCAAACCTGCAGCTAGCTGATGACGATGATGCATCCGACTCGCCAACTGAGCAAATGTGCTCATGAGCTGTGGGCATGGTTTCAACACCAGAAAGTTGTTCACCAATCGCCATTACAGTTGCATACATTTCCCCGAGATCGCTGAGATGCAAGGTTGGAGTTTTACCTCCAAGTGGCCTTGGAAGGACGATTCCTTCTTTGTCACAATCAATTCCTTGGGCTCATCAACGTTCTGGAGTGACCAGACACAGTCACATGTACATTTGATCGCTGATTCAAGATGAACTTATCGGGTCATCTGAGCAGTTATGGTAGAGAATGATGGAGTTTCAAAGGCGGTATGGAAGGACAAAGTGGTAATTCTCTATGACAACCAAGTTTTGAGTGGATGGTTCGCTCTGGTGAGCCATTTGCTTCATCCACTTCTATATGATATGTACTATCGCAATCCATCAGAGACTGCATGGCCTGATTCACCAGTCCTAGGCAATTGTCTCTTTTTGACCAATCTGTACATCTTCCTGAGGTTTCAAATATCCCCATGTGGGACATTGATGAAGAGAAAGATGTTGAAGATAGTGTATTCAAGGAAATGTCACAATCCCTAACTTGGAGCAAGGCAAAACTGAACACGAAGGGGATTATCATCCAGAGGCATATGATATGCAAGCAGTGGATGCTGAAATGTATTTGGGCAAGGGCTGTTGGATGGAATGCTGACTGGACAAATACTAATATTGATGAGTCGGAGATTACCTGGCTCAATGATAATCCCTATATTAGGAATCCTCCATTGCCAGGAACAATTTCCCAGCTAAAGAAAACACAGGTGGCTTGTCCCAATAAGTGGATTACATGTTCCAAACTACTTCTGACTGGTTTCACTGACAGTGGTAGTAATGATGAATAAGATGGAGTTTTTGGTCGTGTTTTTGGTCTTGTGTTTAGTTATGTTGTTCTTTGTCCTGTTAATAATTTTGTGTTAGTTGGTAATTCTTGTGAGAATTGATAGTTCCTTCAGTTCAATACGGAAATTGCGCAATTCTACGGTGCTTTTAATCATTTGATGCTTATACTATTTTTCATACAATTGATGGGGATTTGCATCATTTGGCGATTTCAATATAGATCTATTTTCAACCATGCCCTGATCTGAGTGTTTGCATCATCACAGAATGTAAGCAATCCGTTTGATTAATGAACATTAAATCATTTTTATACCTGTACAATAACACAGTGGTGAATATACTTACAGAATATTTTTGCTATCTCAATGCAGAAGTTCTTCCCTCCAACTGATGTATTTTTGGACTGATCAAAGACATGATATTGTTACAGGTGTAGTGAGTGAGATTCGAAGATAGAATATGGATAGATGAAGAGTGAATGAGGAATACCCAGGGCAATGGGTTTTGTTGGGAGAAATCAGGTTGCAATTAAAAGATTCAGCTTGCGTTGGAGGTAATCAGGTTTCGATGGGAGGAATCAGGTTTTGTTGGTTGTGTTTTAAATATGATATGATTATGGTATAAGCTACAGGTTCAAAAGGTTACATACATTTTTGGATAGGGTTGGGAAGTATTGTCTCACAACTGCGCAAAGGTGATGATGGTGGGCTTAGCTGTATATCAGGCTGATGGATTAGTGGAGGATAGATTTGTTCTTCACTCGATCTCTCATCTACAAACAATAAATAGATTTGGCACCAACCTCTGTTTACTCTTGTGATTCCGGATTTCGAGTTGCTTGTTTTTGTTTGCAATACTTTCATTTCCGAATCTTAGTTTGGTTTTTACACACCCTATAACTTTGAGCTTTGAAACCTTGACACATATGTATCAAATGCCAAGCCATTCCTCATGGGGGAATGCAACTTCATAATGATTTGCCACTGACCAAGTGGTTTCGGTGTTGGTGGACAGATGTCGTCTACTGAACCAATGGATACCATGCACTACATTCTGGTTGTCAGAGCTCTACTTCAACCAGCTTCTCAACTACCAATTTAGTTCTAAGCAATAATATTATTACGTATATAATCTTGGCAAGTAACAAAGCAATTGATATTAATAATGTCACCATTTTAACAAGAGTATTCTGCAGGGCATCAAAAAAGTTCTTCATTCTTTCACTATTAGCCTTTACCCTGAATCCACCACTTTATCCTTGTACTTTGCTGACACCTTATTGATACTCACCTATAATAGGTGAGAACTTCACTGCTTCATCACAGGAAGTAGAACCTGTTCACAGACAAACATACTCATATCCACCATCGCCTTTTGACTCCTATTGTCATTCCAGGAGAATGTATCACCATGGTGGCAAGTATGAATTCCTTGAATATTCTACCACAGTCGATCTTCCACTTGCTCCTTTGCCTCCTCCTACACCATCGGCCAGACATCAGAAAGCAGAGATCCCCAAACTGTAAGAACAATCACCCCATCGCAATTCAGACAGTGTACGTATCATCCCATATTTGACACCTTCAACATCATTCCTAGGGAAACAACCTTCACAGGAGCGTCTGACTCTACCTGCACAGGTGCCTAATTGTGCTAATGATCTGATAGTTACAGACGAAGTTGAGATGAAAGCTCTCACAAGTCCAACAACCAAGAATAACCTAATTGTCCTCTGTCCAAAAAAGTAATTTACTGGACATAATGGTAGTGTTCTGCACTTAGATGGGCTCGCCTGTGAAGTATTGTAAGCTTGCATGCCAGACGGCCAAGTCGCTCACAGAAGTCATGACATATGAACATATGATGTATGAAATCACAGGGATTCTTGCAGGCTCTGGATTCACCAACTGATTCAATATCCTTGGTATCCCACACAGGATTCTTAACATAATGATGAATTCAATCATCCACTCCACATTTTTCAAGGACTCATTCACTGGGCTCGCAACAGGATTAACACAGCTAGATGTCTGGTGGCATGAAGGCTTGAAGAGCATTAGCCTAAAGGATGTTGGGATTGAGCCTACACAACAATAGTTGGCAAGAGTAAGTGCTTCGTTCAAATATGTTGGTTCTATTCTGACACACAGTGCGAGGCCAAAATCACTACAGTGCATAGTGCATTGGCCAATAGGGCAAAACAGAGTGTTCAGTCATTTTATGAGTGGAATAATATACTGAAGACAAAGGTGTCCAGGATAGTGGGCTGGTTTTTGGAGAAGAATAGGTTTACCTGTCCCAGTATGGATCACAATAAATATTGCTCTCGATTCGATTCATAATTTGCTCTACTGAAGGCTGATATTTCATTTGAACTTTCGATTCCGATTCACCATTCCTGATATAATGCAGCATATGTATAGTACCTGCTCAGATTGGACCAGAAACCTTTGAAATACTGATAGGCAGATAATTTGAATGATCAACCTGACCTTTGTTATCTTTACTGCAACAGCACTCTGACATGCTCTGTTGGCCTACAAGACTGAAACTGACATACTTCCTCAAGATATCGCAACTACTTCCCTGGCTGATTGTATGTATCATTTCAATTGTACAAGTGAATCTACCACATGTTTGGCGGTGGCTGTGAAACATTTGGAAGATGACTTCCTGTCTTCAACAGCAGAAGTGCAAGCAAAAAAGATCTCCAACACACATGTGGCAATTTGTACAAAGTGGACACAGTGCAGGAGTGGAAACAATGTTCCAATCATCAGCCAGAATTATTAAGCCGATCACGACAAGGATTTCCTCACTTGGATCCCCAAGGACCTTGCTGCTACTGACATGGAATTTGTGGAGGGAAAGGGTTGAAATAAGGTGCGGCTCTGCAGAGGGCACTGGCCAGAAGTGAAAACATACGCTTCCATGACATCAGTAGATCTGGGAGGATAGACACTACTCGCTTGGACAAGAGAATAGACAATTGTTGTATCATACAACTACATTGGTGGCAACACTTCCGGATTGACTTCTCCTTCACATGACACATGCTAGAGCCCAATTCCTTTTAAGGTACAGTTGTTAAAATGATCACAGCCGACTTTCCAACCGTGCAAGTGGTGCATTTTGCACAATGTAACTCTCAAACAATAATACACACAATGTCTGCGGTCACGTGTCTTACTCCTGATGGAGGTCAACAGAACGATAGCTGATCCGTAGTACGTAATTTGAGAACTCCCATGGTGAACGGTTTCTTTCCAGATGCATGACCCGAGGGGTTCAGTTTTCTTGAACAGCCGACTGATGAAAACTGAGCCCACAATGTCCGAATCATCAATCACCTACCTGTAATTCTGTTGATGAACATCACTGACGAGGTCCCCCACTGGATTCATGCAGTCAAAGATATGTAGTGTGAACCGGTGTTAGCAAGGGTTCCAAAATACGGGTCCGGGTCACTTCCGGTTCCGAACCACCAAGGAACCGAACCATCCAATCACAGGCAGTTAAAAACCGGAACCGAACTGTAACCCGCCGGGTTTTGGTAGGTTTCTTCTCTAAAACTATCAATGCAATTATGTATTTGAGTTCTGATTAGATCACGACATGTTGTATATGTAGATTATTCAGTCTTTGATGCTCTTCTACCTCCCGCTCTTCGATTTGCGATACGCTCAGTATTCGTTGAGTCGCAGAGAAAAACAGTCGATTTTGGCCGTATTGTCGGTTTTATTTCACAGTGACCAAACGAATACTGATTGTATTGCAAATCGGAGAGCAGGAGGTGAAAGAGCGTCAAACACTGCATAATCTACGTATAGAACATGTTGCAATCCAATCAGAACTCAAATACTTAATTGGTGCAGAAAAGCTGGGATTATTGGGGCCGATGAAAAATGGGGCTCTGCTGCAGGTGAAACCCGCCAAAACCAGGTGGGTTACAGTTCGGTTCCGGGTTTCAACCAGCTGTGATTAGACAGTTTGGTGCCTTGGTGGTTTCAGAACCAGCCCGGGGCTACGGGTCTGGTTGCGAACCGGACCTCGGCCAGGTAACCCGGACCCATTGCTAACACAACTGTGAAAAGATCGATGATCTGATCCGAATGGGTGAGATGAATGACTAGGAAAGTGGTACAATCGCCGAAAAAATTGTTGATATAGAGATGTGACTCGGTGACAAGGAGCAGGCCCTCATGGCACAACTGACAGAGTATGACAGATTGGCCCACCAGGTTTCCAATGACATACAAGACGAAGCAGCACAACTCCGGATGGATGACAGAATCACAAAGAAGATAGCAAAGCTGACAGGAAAGGTCATGGCCAAGAACACGCGAAATAAAACGATGCAAGCCAAATTAAGCACAACCTGAAACTAAGTCGAATCAACAAAGGAAGCATTGCCAATTGCACAAGACCTGAGGCACATGATAAGCAACAAGATAGGGTCGGCTATGGTCGAACAGAATTCTACACACGAGGCCTTGATTTGGGTGAAGGCTAGCACTACACTCACCAACCCCCTCCAAATTAACTCCAACAACAGCATGTTCCACATCAAGACAATAGGATTGCCGACTTACAATAGTACGAGAATACTGGATGCCGTCACCACCCTCTTGTTTACCCTACACCAGCACTTTGGACTTCGAGCTCAGGAGTTAGGCATAACAGACCAGTTAGGAATTCTGTTGACCAACATTTGGGCCACTGTGGCACTCCTTCAATTTTGCGACATAGCTGCAGATTGGCCCAACACCATTTGCCGGTTTACAAAAGCGTAGATATCGCTTGGGCAGACATTTCAGCTGCTGTCAAAGGGGCCTATATTTCTTCTGCTGCTGTGACCAGACTGAAATGCAATTGGGAGTTACTTAAAATTACAGGTGGTGAATGTGTTTTCGCTTTTAATGAACATTGCTGAGTGTATCGAAACCAGTTGGAACCCCATGCCCCATACTCCGATGTTGCAGAGCCAAATATGGCTAGTGGGTTGTGGAAGCAAAGCCCTGACCCAACTCTTAGTGTAGTCTAGTTCGGAAGACCTTCTCTCCAAAACACAATCATCATCATCACGATCAATCAATACTACAATTATCTTGTCTTTCTTTTGTCTCATTAAACATTTTTGTCCAGATAGTCACGGATTGCTTTCTTGCCCTTAAGCTTTTGTTTTTGGGCCTCATATCACTGGTGACCACAGCAGGGAATTGCACCGTCTTTCTCTATCTCGACCTTACAATCGGTATCTCACCGTCCCACACCTATTCAATCTGGCATCCAGGCATCGCCTGTGGGATCGACTTCTTTATAACACTGCGGTGTACATCGTTGCGTTCAGTTCCGAGAGCTACACTGCAACACCAATCACTTCAGTCAACGTAGTGTGTGCCAGTGGCATCATGATGACTCTTCCGGCATCTGAGTCTCGCCAGTGTTCAGACCACACTGAGGAAGCTAGAGAGCATCGGCGAGTTCATGTTGACGGTTGGCCTGCTTACCTTTAATCATTCCGTGAAGTTTACGGAGTTATCGTTCATCTGCAGCTCTTGGAGTCGCCTGGCACTCCTGTCCAAGCCCCTGGCATAATTGATCGGACATTTTATGAACTAGTTATCAGCATCCCTGGGGCCTTCGAAGACATTGCCGACAGCTCTTTTGACGAAATCTACAACGACCTTAGTAGTGACCTCCAAGACCTCCTCTTTGCATCCGAAGAAGGGGAGGCCAATTTCCAAGAAGATATATTCTACTATGTTTCCAGGGGAGCTGGGAGATACACACCTAAACCCTTACCTCACTCTTTGCCTATTACCCCATGTCCACTAATCCAAAACCATTCACTAATTTATGGATCTTGGATGAGATCTTTGTCACAATCAAGCAGAATCCAGGATCTTGGTGACGAAGACCTGTTGCCAAACACGGCTGCACTAACTTCTAGGTTCTGTGTGAGGCCTATTATTCCAGAGCGTATGATTTTCACTTCGGACTTGTGGGTCGAATTCAATGATGATCATGCTTCCTGGGAGAAATCAGTTGCCTTGTCATACCCTCAAAAAATTAGTCGCTGGGAAGCGGATCAGCGTACTCACACATGATCTCTGATCGCCTACCATGAAGAGAGAAACGCTAACATTAGTGGGTACGACCATCATTTCCAGTATCATTACCGTCATCCGTACGACGAAGACGAAGACCTGAGTACACCGCCATCAGACAATGAAGACAGTCGAAGGGCATTCCCAGCACCGGACAATATGGCAAATAATAACAACAAGAAGAATATGTATTTTGGGTTCCTTAGGGATCTGAAGTATGATGGAAGGACTCCTATCAAAGACTTCCTCACTGATTTTGGAAACATCAAGAATGAAATCGCTACATTGGACCCTAATTTCCCAGGTCCGATGTGGCTCACACTCCTCTGTGCACCCCTAAATGACACCGAATCCCCACCCAAAGCAGGAGTCGACGGCGGCCCTGACATTGGTCCTCGTACTTGGGTTGCATGTCAGAGAACTACCGACATTGATACCTACAATAAGATCGTCGAAAAGATCAAAGCCAAATTCCATATCGATGAGGATAAAATGGAAGCTGATTTCATAGCTGAGTAGAGAAGACTTCACCCAGATTTGTCCAAGGTCACAGTTAAAGAGTTTTCTGAACAATTCAATGAGGTCATCGGGGTCAAAGAAATTGCCATGTATGTGTTGAGCGAGATCTTTGTTGCGAAAAAGACTCCACCTATTGTATCCAAATTCAAATACGAGAGAAATTGGCGCAAGAAGACGTTTAACAATGTTGTTAAACTCCTTAACGACATTGACGAATCTATTCGACATGCTGATCCGTTGTTCCCAAATCGAAGCGCTGCAATGGATTCGGGGGTTACCGCTCAGTGGTATCGACAGCAGGCCTAGAAAATCGCCAAGCTTGAGTGTGAGTATACCGAAATGAAGCGCATCAATGACATGAATGTCAAGGCACAGGAGAATCATATCCCCCTGCAAATGCCTCGTGCCGACACGTCCAACGAAGGAATTGTCCGTGGGAATTGCTGATCGGGCCCTCATACCACCAAGCAATGTCGAAATCCTGCTCTCAGTTCGGATGAACATGAAGCTCTCCGCATTCCGAAGGGAGTTGAGGCGACCCACATCTACCAAGAAGCTCGCGAGAGAGCTTCTAGAAAAAATGGCAATGTTACAGACATCTTGAGCGGCAATGAATCGATGTCATCCATGGATGCTCATCCCGAATCAGTTCTTGAGTTCAGTGGGTTTGGGGATTTCGAGTGTGGTGGCACTGAAATGGATGGGTCCAGCAAGTATGTAGTTGGAGCTGGCAGAAGGCGTGTGCAACAGGATACTGCATATCCTACTCCAGATGAGTGTAACCCTGATGCTGAAGAATGGGACGTTGGAGTCTGGATCAAAACATTCAACGTGCCAATTACACTTTCATCGCTGGTACGGAAGTCTCCTTATTATCACAAAAACGTTATGGAAAAGCTCTTTGGAGATCGTGAGGAAGAACCGTCTCAAGGGCGAGATCGAAGATTACGCCATACAGATAGAAATGAGCATATGGGGTGTATATCACGTCATGATAGCTCTGAGTCATCCTCTTGGGAAGATTCCGAACATGAGAACGAGAGGGAAGGTCATTATGCTGCTCGTGTTCGATGTCCTCCTGATCGCTATGGGGCTGCAGAAACCATGCATGTTGGAGCGCTCTCTCCAGAAAAGCTGTTCAAACACCTCAAAGAAATGATGAACAATCATTTTTCGGAGTTCATACAGAAAGCCGGGGATAGGTCTTTCCCTCCCGCCTTCAAGATTCCCTCATATCTCAGTACCTTACTGATGCAAGGCATTATCGCAGAAATCAGTTCTGAAATCAATATTATGGACGAGCAGACAGCCTTGGAGATCCATCGTTCCACGCCTTATGTTAGAATTTTCAATGGTCGCAACAATATCACCCTCAGTAGAGCTAATGGCAAATCGCATATTTGCAGTTATTTTATCACAACTATTGACCTTGGTAAAGGCATTCTGTTGGAAGACATCGTCTATATCCTTCCATCAATAATTGGGCATCGGAAGACATTACTTGGGAAGCTGTTTCTGGCTTCAATCGATGCCCACAGCTCGGTTTGTCACGACTACCTGAAGGTCGTTGAAGAAGGTTCCCCAGTTGTTATCAATGGTCGCAAATACCTCGGACACATTAATTGGGAAGAGAAGTCAATTGCCAAATCGGACCGTTCGATTTGAGGCAGCAAGCATGTGTGCCGTCTCTGTTGGAAATGTGCTAAGGCCCTTGCAACTTCGGTCGATAATTCCAGTTTCCATCTCGAGGATCCCCAAGGTGGACAACTTCATCCTTGGATAAACACCCTTCTTGCCCAGTGATCTCTGAAGGGGGTGGGATTTTCAGCTGCATCAGTGTGTATCGACACGGATGTTAAAGTTGTCGAAACCTCCTGGCCTGACTTTGCACAGATTGCCGACGATGAATACGAGGTTATGTCTGACACTAGCACTTTCTGGATGAGAAGCCCAAGGCTTTCATCTTACAAATTCATACAGCTCATTGTGCCTGAATTGGCGTACGCACTTGGCGACGAGTCCGTCGAGGGATGTGGGAAAATTGGAGACTCCTCTGCTATTGGCGTTGAATTATTCTGTGGTTATACCAAAGAAACTGCTTCCGAAAAGGTCTTGAACCTTGGGTAGTAGCGGGTGTCACCTGGTGGGTGTGCCTTGAAGGGGTTTCTGAAGCTCAACTGCTCCATCAGCAAAAACTCTTTTGTGTTTTTAAGGTTTTTGCGGTTTCTGCCGGGTCCCCGAGGTTCCGGGAACTGGCTGGTACTGTGTATTCTCAAATTAGGTTATTGAAAGCTTGATATCATTACTGAGAAAACCGATTGGATTTTCTGAACTGTTAACTCTCTGATAAAAGGAAGATCAATGTTGATGTGTCCATCCCAGCCATTGTACAATTTATCTCTGCCGATTTCGGACTTAGAAAATATCCTCACTAACAATCAACCCCTGAAGCCTAATTTCGCTTGTTGCACCATCTATTCGCACAGTTGTCACCATCGCCATCACCATCACCATCACCGTCACCATCACCATCACCATCACCATCACCATCACCATCGCCAGCACCGTCACCATCACCATTACCATCGCCATTACCATCACCATCGCAATCGCCATCACCATCTCCATCACCATCACCCTGACAATCGATTTGTCTCGCCGAGTGCATTATGACAGTGCAAGCACGCTGAGGTACGTCCATTATTGGCTCTCGACTGCCTACCCTACTGCTACTGCTGCCACTGCTGCTGCTACTGTTGCTTCTCCTGCTGAATTCATCTAACCTCTGCAGTTCAACTCTGATTCACTCGTGGATAAGGCCATTCGATTCATCACGCCGAGTACGTTATGATGGTGCAAGCATGCTGGGGTACGTCCATTATTGGCTCTCGACTGGCTGCTCTACTGCTACTGCGGCTGCCGCTGCTGCTGCTTCTTCTCCTGAATCCATCTGACCTTTGCAGTTCAACTCTGATTCACTCGTGGATAGGGCCGTTCGATTCGTCTCGCCGAGTACATTACGACGGTGCAAGTACGCTGGCGTACGTCCATTATTGGCTCTCGACTGGCTGCTCTACTGCTGCTGCTGCTGCTGCCGCTGCTGCTGCTGCTGCTTCTCCTGCTGAATTCATCTAACCTTTGCAGTTCAACTCTGATTCACTCGTGGATAGGGCCATTCGATTCGACTCGCCGAGTACATTACGACGGTGCAAGCACGCTGGGGTACGTCCATTATTGGCTCTCGACTGGCTGCTCTACTGTTGCTGCTACTGCTGCTGCTGCTGTTGCTGCTGCTGCTTCTCCTGCTGAATTCATCTACCCTTTGCAGTTCAACTCTGATTCACTCGTGGATAGGGCCATTCGATTCGTCTTGCCGAGTACATTGAGAGGGTGCTAGCATGCTGGGGTACGTCCATTATTGGCTTTCGATTGGCTGCTCTACTGCTGCTGCTGCCGCTGCTGCTTATCCTGCTGAATTCATCTAACCTGTGCAGTTCATCTGTGATTCACTCATGGATAGGGGCATTCGATTCTTCTTGCCGAGTACAGTAAGACGGTACAAGCACATTGTGGTACATCCATTATTGGCTCTCGACCAGCTGCTCTACTACTACACCTCCTCCTCCTCCTCCTCCTCCTCCTCCTCGTCCTCCTCCTCCTTCTGTTCAATTCATCTGACATTTGCAGTCGAACTTCAATTAACCCATGGATAGAGCCATTCGATTTGTCTCGCCGAGTACATCAAGATGGTGCAAGCATGTTCGGGTACATCTATTATTGGCTGTGAACTGGCTGCTCTACTCTTAGCATTGTAGTGGTGTAGTAGAGAATGAAATAAGATTGTGAAGCTAGTAATGAGTGTCAGAGGCTAGATCTTAGTTTAATGAGAACTGGTATACAAGCGTACTTTAGTTCGGAAATTGCATTTGTGACCTTAATTGTGAAGTGTAAGGGGCGGAAAATTAATTTCTGCTTTGCTTGGCAAGGTTCCTGAAGCATTCATGAATGTATTCTGAACGTCGTATTACATCTTCCCAACGATGCACTGCTGAGTAACATTCTCACCAATGCCCACATTGTGTTTCGGTATTCATGGGCGCAGAACATTGAATACCCGTAATCAACATAAATCCGTTTTTGCTGATGTCTGTCTTAAGGGAATACCTGCCGAGTATAGACCATGGGTTGCAACAACTGTGAAGGAGAGGCGCTACTGTTCTCCGGATTTGATGAAGTACGATTTGAAGCCTTTGCCAATTGCAGTTTGGCGGCAATCAAATGTTTGACGGAACTTTTCACCCAAGGAATTTGCGTTTGTTAAAGAATACGTCACAGATCTGTTACAGTGCGAACCTCCCATAGTTGCTGATCTCAATCATGCTAAGCACACTACCCATGTCACATTGGTATTCAAGCATGGTGGAGCTTACAGTGTTTGCTGCGGGTTCTTCTATCTTAATTCTCAATGTCATTGGGTTGTGTGGGAAATTCCAAATGTGGTTGAGTGTCTTAGAAACCTTAGTGGACATTTATATTTCTTGTCTGTTGATGATTTCTCGGGGTTCTTCACTATCCCTGATGGTAATAATGCGAAATTGACTGTCTTTGTGGTCCCTGGATGGGAGTTTTCAATTGGCTGTTCATACCTTTCGAAGTGCAGGGCAGACCGGGAATCAATTCGCACCTGATGCACAAATTGGTTGATCAATTGATTAGCACGAGATTGCAAGTTTTCCTGGATAATGTCGAACTGGGCGACGGAAAGCAGATCTGTCAAGTTACTGGCCTTCCCATGACGGACTCTGAGGCTGTGGACGCACAACTCGATACTCTTGAGCAAATCTTCTTTCCTACTTTCAAGAATGCAATCATGTCCATAAATGCTGCCAAGTCTCCGCTGTGAGCCAAGAGGAAAAAGATGCTTGGCCATGTGTAATCTCGTCAAGGAATCGCTAAATCTCCCGAATTGGTATCGAAGTTCTAAACTATTCTTCGGCAGTCTGTTGCCGGTCCTGAGCAGGTGCAGCGCAATCACGCTTGCTTGAGGTACCTGTCCAGATATATTCCGAATTTTATCGGAAAGTCAATGTTCCTTTCCGATAAACTCTGGGAATGGAAATCACTTGTGGATCTTCCCGAAGTGAAGCACATGCCAAAAGGAAGGGCAAAGGTTATGATGATTCGAGACGATTACATGTTTCAGTGGTAAGATGATGATCAGAAATGATTGGAAATGTTCGTGTCAGACTTAAACATGGATGTCATCTTGCAGCCTTTCCGATACTTCGAGCCCATTGTCATGATTCTTGATGCTTCACTGTGGAGTATAGCGTGTGTGTTTGGTCAGTTGGACAAGCGTTTGGTTGAAGTAAAGGAAAGAGTGAAGAGAGAGCAAGAGAATGAAGAAATGTGAGCTGATGAGTCGAGGCAAGAGGAGGCTAATGTGGGAGAGTTCGTAGAAAAGGTTTTGCGGGAGTTTGATCCTCACAGTGGTTGTGTTTTTGAATTTGTTTGAAAAGATGGAAAAGATGGAGCGGATGAAGTCAAGAGAAGAATGGATGATAGAGAAGCTAAAGCATACATGAAACAGGCAAAGCCGGTGGTTGTCATCAGCAAGGTTCTTTACGATACGCTGTCTAGATGGCCTCACCTGGAGAGTGAAGCATACGCCATCCATTGGTTTGTTACTCAAAATCGACACGTATCTGTGGGTTCCCGGATCTTCATCTTCTCCGACTGCCTTCCGGTCGCTCAAGCTTTTGCCAAAGCATCCACCAATATGAAGATTAACGGTTGGATTCTAGCACTGCAGGAATACGATTACGAGATTTTCCATGTCTCTGGCATATCTAATATTCTCGCGGACTCTTTAACCGGAGTTCCTAGGGCACTTATCATGAACATGCAGGGTGAAGAGAAACGCATTGTCCACATACTTCACAAACCTCAGGATAGCCCCCTCAAGGGTCCTTCGAGTCTCGCCTTGTGTCTGCTCTCACAAACCAATGGGGACTCTGGGAGGAATTCCCTCATCATGTTCCTTCAAACTGGCTCTTTCCCGAATCACTTGCCTCAAGGAGAAAATAGACGTGTGCGCACAATGGCTTTATCCTACAAATTGAAAATGAAAGGCAAGAAATCTGGACGTCTACTATACTTCAACCGCTTTGCTAATTGGGTTCCAGTTCCTGAACAGTCAAAGATAATTCTCATTCAACGGAGATTTCACGACGATCCGTGTGCTGGTCATTCTGCGGGAGAGATCACATATCGCAGTATTTATGATGTTTTCTATTGGCCTACGGTTCTTAAGGATACTTTCAATTACCTCAAGACTTGCAATACTTGTCAGAAGTCCTCCGTTAGTTCTGAGTATTGTACCCAGCCACTTCATCCAATTGTGTGCGTTTAGCCATTCGAAATTGTTACTGTCGATTATTCTGGACCTAATATACCGTCTACCGGTGGACTTTTGTACTGTTTTAACTACGTTGATAACTGTACCGGTTGGTTGAAAATCCTCCCCGTCACCGTCGCTACCAGGAAAGCTACTATCAAGTGTTTAGAATTCTTCCTATCTCATTATGGGCCTTCATATGTTATCAATTCGGACCATGGTTCCCATTTCGACAATCATGAAGTTGAGACCTGGGCAAGGAAGAAAGGAATTCGTTGGGTATTCGGATCGCCTGGAGTTGGCAAATGTCAAGGGAAAGCTGAGTGTACCATTTGTTCGTGCAAGACTAGTTTGAGAAAGATTCTATCAGAGCACGATTCCTCCCGGACGAAGCATTTCCCACCAATTCAGTTGGCATTCAATATATATTTCCAGTACGCGACGCGAAAGACCCCCGCCGAACGTCTATTAGGGTATCAGCCACGTTCAATTGTTCAGAACCTTATCCAGCCCAATTATGTGCCTGTTTCTTTGGCTCCTAAGGATACAGATTTGCTTCTGAAATATCGCTTGGCATGCCTAGATGCTTATAGGTCTGAAGCAGTTGACCTTTTAACTTAGCGTCTGGTAGCAGCAAGTTGAAAAGTACCATTCCGGAATCCGCAAACACATCTATTCCACAGGAAACTGAGTTCTCTATCAGAATTATAAGTTTGCCGCAAAGTTTGGTAACCCAGTCATGCCCAATTGGTTTGGACCAGTCATCATCATAGCCCTTTCCAGCCAAATGACGCTCAATCTACAAGCGCCCTGCTCACATGACATTCCCACATGATGGCATACCGGCAAAGTCAAGCCATATGTGCTGAGGTATGATCCCATCCTGGGAAAGTCTAAGTTGCAAGCAACTCTATCATCTGAAGGTTTCCAAAAGGTTTTATGATTTTTACACTGTGGGGTCGAGAGGATGTTTCTGTTTCTGACAAGTGCTGTATCTCGAGGAGTCGAGGGGATAAGTGCTGTCACTGTGGAGTCGATGGTGCTTATTTCGGCCTTGGTGCCACTCGTTACTTGTGAGGTTTTGTTTTACTCTTAGGCCTGCGAGCCATTTACTTTTGACCTTCGTGTCACTTTAAAAGTTTTTCAGTGCCAAAGTTGGTTTCAATGCCCATCGTCTCTTCAAAGAGCTTCCGCCATCTCTGAAGGGGGTGGGTATTGCAGAACCAACTATGGCTAGTGGGTTGTGAAAGCAGAGCCCTGACCCAACTCTTAGCATAGTCTAGCTCGGGAGACCTTCTCTCCAAACCACAATCATCATCATCACAATCACTCAATACTACAATTGTCATTTCTTTCTTTTGTCTCATCATTCGTTCTTGACCAGATAGTCACGGATTGCGTTCCTGCTCTTAGGCTTCTATTTCTGGGCTTTGAATTACCGATGAACACCCCCTCGACTCATGCCATTCTAACTCCTCAGTAACCAAGAAGCATCCAAGACATTGATTATAATATTGTACAATCAGCCTACAGTGACGCTCAACGATGTTATGGAACATGTCACTCCAGTAGGAACCATGCTTAACTCCAAGAAGCAACCAACATCGACAATGCTCAAGAAAATTGAGGGTAAACAAAAAGACGGCAGCTGCAGCAGTTATGGCAGTTGTGGCCAGAGCAGTTAAGCATATGGTGAAGTAGGCCACCCTGCCTGGACATGCCCAAACATGGAAAAGGTCCTGGTCATGTGGAGAGAAAAGACATTAGCCAATGATAACCAGGGCCCGGATGAGAAAGAGAAAGAGCAGTGAGACAGGCGTAGAGGGTCCCGTGGTGGTCGCATGAAATGCGACAACTCAGCCGGAGGTGGAGGAAAGCAACAAAGCCTCCATTTGACCCAACCGGTTGTGGGAGAAGGAAATGATACCAAGGAGTTCAAAGTGCAAGAATTGTCCGATGACAGTGATGATGGTTCAAATGACTTGAGCTTGGGAATTGGCAATGGAAGTAATTAGCTGTGAATCAACTCCCAGAAACTAAAACTACGAGTACAGTGTCTACAATGAAAAAGTTTACTCGTTATCGCAATCTCCGAGTCAGTGATACTGAAATGTTTGATCTTCTCCATTTCAACAGAAAGCTTCGGTACAATCAGAATAATGATATATACAGTAGTTTTGCATCGAAAACCGCCAAAGACATTGGGGAATCAGACAATCATTTCACAAGACAGTCTGTGGAAAAGTTAAAAAACAATGGTTGTGGAGAAGGAAGGGCTGAGATAAGGTGTGACTCTACGGAGGGCATGGGCCAGAAGGGGATATTTGCATACCCACGACGTGTGTGGGTCCGTGAGGGTAGACACCGCTCACTTAGATAAGAATACACCATCGTCATTTCATACTACTACATTGGTAGCAACACTTTCCAATTGACTTCACCTGCACCTAATATGTGCCGGAGCCCAATTTCGTTTTGAGGTGGAGTAGTTAAAACGATCACAGACGACTTTGTACGGTGAAAATAACGAATTTCGAACAACGAAACGCCATAACAACGACAAACACGATGGCTGCTGCCGCACGCCTTCACCCTGCTCGAGGTCAATAGGACGATGGTTCAGAAGTGGCGCGTAAGTTGAAAGCACCCATGGCGAGCGGCATCTTTCCAGATGCACGGCCTGAGGGGTTCAGTATTCTTGAACAGCGGACCAATGTTGACCGAGTCCGCCGAACTGAAATTGTCAATCACCCGCTGGTAATCGCCCAGAAAGACAACCCCGATAAAGTTGCCAATTGGTCCAATGAGGTTGAGGATAAATACCGAGAACAAATCAAAGATTATATCCGAATGTGCAATGATGCCGATTGGGAACGGAACGCAATCGCCGATGAACTTGTCGATTCGGAGAAACAATTATCAGACAAGGTACAGGCCCTCGTGGCGAAACAGATGGAGTGTGCCAGATTGGCGCATCATACCTCCGACGTGAAAGACGATGAGGCGCCACCCCTCATCGACGATGCAATCGCAAAGGAGATGGTGAAGCTGAAACCAGAGGTCTCCGCCAAAAACGCACTCAATAAGACGATGCAAGCCAAACTGTATGCAGCCTTACATGCGGTAGACACAACCAAGAAAGCGTTGGCAACTGCTGAAGACGAGAGAGACATGGTCAGTAAAAAGATTTAGTCGGCTATGGTGGAACTGAATGCTACAAACGAGGCCTTAATTTGAGTGAAGGCTACCTCTGCAGCCCTCAGCACTTTCCAAACTAACAACCATGTGTTTAACGTCAAAACAATGGGATTGCCGACTCATGATGGTATCAGGACCCTAGACGCTGTCACCTCCATCCTATTCACCCTGCACCGCCATTTCGGACCTCGTGCACTGCAGTTAGGCTTGACAGACGAGTGTGGAATCCTGTTGACCAACTGTTGGGCCGCCGCGGCACTGCTTCAGTTTCACGACAAAGCTGCAGTGTGGGCCAACCACCGTCTTCCGGTGTACGCAAGTGCAGGTGTAACATTGGAAGACGTCTCAGCCGCAGTCACAGAGGCCTGTATCCCTCCCAACTCTGTGACCAGGCTGAAACGCAATTCGGAGTCACTTCAAATTACAAGTGGCTAGCTCGTGTTCGCTTTTAATGCACCTTTCCTAGTGCTTTGATACCAGTTGGAACCCCATGCGCCACTCTCTGACGCACGCCTCCTCGTGTCAAGGTTTCAAGGCTCGGAGTTCTAGGGGTTATAAAAACCAAACAGGAAGATACAGTGATCGCGGGTACTGCTTAACAAACTAGACACTCGAAATCCGGAATCACAGAAGTGAACAGAGGTTGGTGCCGAAGCTATTGATTGTTTTGTAGACTAGAGAACGAGTGAAGAACAAACCTATCCTCCCCGAATCCAGCATCCTTATATACAGTCAATGCGACCGTCGTTACCTTTGCTCAGTCGTTCCGAAATTCATCCTAACTCCACACAACTATGTACGCAACCCTTTCAGTCCGCGGCCTACGCCATAACCATCACGCCATATTTACAACGCGACCAACAAAACCTGATTCCAACCAACAAAACCTGATTCTTTCCAACAAAACCTGAATCTTTCTAATGAAACCTGATTCCAACCAACCAAACCTGATTTCCTTCGTATTCCTGTATCCCAATCATCGATCCATATTCCTCCCTCGAGCCTCACCCGACACAACTGTGACAGTAGCTCCCCCTTCCACAAAGCGAGTTCCTGCAAGGCTATTGATCCGGGTTTGCCAGGTTGTTCTTTGTGGAATACATCGATTGCTTGAAGTCCGTCCACGTTGTTTGCCGGTTCCCAGCTTTGTTCATCATAGCCCTTCCACTTGACTAGGTATTGCAGTTGTCGTCGAAACATCCTCGAGTCGTCGATGCGTTCCACTTTGTATTCTTTTTCTCCCTCCACAATAACTGCAGGTGGTGCGGATTCAATTTGCCCTGGCAAGGGATCATCCGATACTTTGGTCAAACGGCATATTGGTTGTACTGGATGAATGTGGAGATCCTTGAATAACTGTAATCGATAGGCCCATGAACTGACAACCTCCATAATCTTGTAGGGTCCCAGGCGTTTCCAGTCAAGTTTCTTGCTGGGTCGTTATGTTGTAATATTCCTGGCGTCCATCCAGACTCGATCCCCAACCTACATCTGCACTCCCTCCCGTCTATGCTTGTGCGCTGGTTCTGCCTGGATATCGTGCGCTGTAATCATTTCAGCCTTCATCTGTCGGAAGATATCGTTTATTTTCTGGGAGAGGGTGTTTGTATTTAATTCCCTGATATCGTTTCCATTCTGAATCGGATGTTGACTACAGGTCATTCTTGGGTGATATCCGTAATTGCCAAAGAATGGTGAGCATCCTGTTGTTTCCGAGGCGTGATTGTTCGATGCGAATTCTGCCATTGGTAGCCAGTGTGTCCAGTCGTTCTGTTGATAATTGACGAATGCCCTGAGGAACTGTTCCATAATGGCGTTCATTCGTTCTGTTTGTCCATCTGTCTGTGGATGAAACGCGGTTGACAGCCTTCGTTCGATTCCGAGTTTTGCACAAACATGTCTCCAGAACTCTGACGCGAATTGGGGTCCTCTGTCCGAAACTACGGTATCTGGTAAGCCATGTAACTTGAACATCTCTCGTTTTAAACATCTCGCCCAGCTTCTTGCCGTCTGTATCGTCCTGACATGGTATTAAATGTGTCATTTTGACAACCTATCAACCACTACCCATATGGCGTTGTACCCCTCGCTCTCCGGTAGTCCCACCACGAAATCCATACTCAGATCCTTCCACGGTTGTTGCGGTATTTCCAGTGGTTTGAGCCATCCGTGGATTTTCTGGTGGGTTGCTTTGCTGCGTTGACATACGTGGCAGTTTTGTACATATCTGTCCGCGTCCTTCCTCATACCTGGCTATTGATGACTTCATTTGAGGAGTTCGAAGGTTTTTGCTCGTCCTGGATGTCCTGCTGCCGGGTTATTCGTGATGATCCTTTATCAGTTGATGTTTCTTCG